>VXAA01006960.1:100856-136429 GCA_013399115.1 Anseranas semipalmata
AAAAACCCACCACCTATATTTTAACTTTCACTGCAAAGTTCAAAACAATATCTAGTGGGTCAGAGAATGCCTCCAGGTGGAATAAAATTATAGGTGGCTTTTCAGCAGAGGATTTTAGCATTTCAAAGGCTGTTTAAATTTTGGTAACAGTATTGGCAGAGGGAGGGAAAGGAAGGAGGGAGACAATTGAAAACCTTACCAAAATGTAAAGCAAGAAACCAGTTCCAAGCAGCTTTTCAAAATTAACAAGGTTATTGGTTTCATGTCCAAGATTTTGATGTACCATAGAGGCATAATTTATGGCTTATGACAGAAAAACGCACGAATACAGCATTGCACAAGATCACAGATTGTCATGGAGAGTAAGACTTCAAGCTTGCGTGAACAAATCTGTTGAGTTTTACTTCATTAAACAAATATTCCACTTCGGTCTAGATTTTACAATAACAACACTCACGGGAACTTCTGTATCTATGGGAGGTTCTGAGATCTTTGCAAATATTGAATCCATTCTCATCCTCTTAAACAGTGGGCACAGTGCCAGATTTTTTATTTTATAAATCACCCTGCACTTTCACTGTCATAACTACCCATTCAAGTGATCGAATGCAAAATTCTGGTCTGTTACGGTTCTTCTGCCACCTTGCTCACTGATGCAGGTAACTGATGCAATACAGAAGGTGAAGGATGATGGCGAGTCCAGATAATTGCATTTCAGTGCATAGAGGAAACTGACACGCAGGACAGGTGACACAATCACCACTATAGTTTGGCAACCAAACACCACTTAGGGTTCTTTGCATAAGGGCATGCATTTCCTCACTTGGAAACAATTTAGTGCATCCTGTGACACATCCATGTAATATTAGTAATAAATTAATTCAGTGATTTATGGGAGGTCAGACTTCATTTCTGCTAAATTGAACTGTCTGTGGAATTCTCATAATGATAAAAAGCATAAGACCAATTTTCCTCAATTTGTAAGTTCTGTACTTCCTCAATACTTAACATTTTAACATTGTTTTTGGATACCACTGAGTGGAGCTCAAATACCAATTCAGAAAAAAATTAAACCTCTCATGCTGTTGCCAGGATCCACTACACATTTGAGTCTACCTTATTCAGAGCCTTCAGAACACAGTTGTACTTTTTTAATGGTGCAAACATCCATTTAAGGCAGACCAGAAATAAAATGAATTAGATGGTGCTATGTAACCTCATCTCTGAGCAGGACAAGGGGCTGGCACATCATTCCACAAGCAGAAGCTTGGAAAAGGAGGTTTCCTTCTGTATGCACTGGGGATTGAATTATCCTACCCTTGACCTCACAAAATGCCTTGCCTTTCTCACTTTTTCAAGATCTGAGTGTCCTCAAAGGTACAAACTCTGCAGGGATTGCCAGTATCATTGATCTTGGCAGAGTGATGGGTTTATACCCAAAGTTCGCATCAACTATTGAGTGAATGAGAACACATGCTGCCAGAAGTAACCTATGCTGCAACGACGTCCTTCTGTAGAAGGTAAATAATGGATGCAAAGTATTTCTAAAATCACATCTTTAATAATATCTCTAACTTCCTCTGTACACACAGATGAAGAGTTTTTGCTGTTTCCCTGGGTACTCATTAGCCACATGCATTACTGATTGCAAAGTTTCTCTCTACTTACTTGGCTGGTACTCAGCAAGTACTGTCAGGAGAGACACTAAAAAGGCGCCCAAGGTGCTGAAAGGAGTGGTAATACACCAGGTGATACAAAGACAACTGTAGCTGAATCAGTGCTCAGAAGCCTGTTGGAGCTTATCATCCCACTGCAGTTGCCTGCAGAGGCCTTGAGCTTTATTAAATAACCTTTGAAGAGAAACAGCAAAAAGACTACCAATGACAGATACTCTCTCACAAGTGATGTAGTTTAGGGCTAAACCCAGAGCTGAGCTCCAAGTCAAGGCACTGTACCCAAATCTTCTGCTTCCCATCTCCTCCTCACCACCACAATCAAAACAATCTCACCACCACAGTCAAAAAAATAATCTAAATAAGGCACTGAAATACTAATAGAAAGGATTTTATGCCAAAGTATGGGGCTGCTTTTAAGCAGCTAGTCCTCCTAGGGCACTGTCTTTCCAGTCCAGTACATATTCCCCTAACAAGTATGTTTATAAGTTTAGATTCAACAGATTAAATTAATTTTGGGATGAACATGCTGTATAAACTCAAACTGACATCTGAAAATCTCAATCGAGAACAAGACTTGTTTTTAAGTTTAGCAATAACATCTGAAAGGATTAAGAAAGCTATGTCAGAAAGACTTAGAAGGGTCCCGTTCCTCTGCTTGCCTGCACAAATTTAGTCTAAATCTCTCACCTGTAATGTTCAGAATTATCAACATTAATTGGGCACCTGAAACTGTTGAGAACTTCCTTCCATTTTGTTCGTGTTTGGGTGACTAAGTAAATGATGCCATCTGAGTTGTACGAGTGCATACACCTCAGGAGGGGGGAGAGAGAGAGGCAAGAAAAAAAAAAAAAAAATAACGGCAGCCTTCCAGTGCCTACAAGGAGGTTAGCAAGATTACATAGCCAGGCCTTCTACAGCAGTACCCGGAGGGAGGAAAAATTAAAGAATGGACATAAACTGAAACAAGAGAAGATCCAACCGGATGCTGTGAAATAGCTACATTGTGAAGAACCATTAACTGACAAGAGTCTTCTCATCTGCTATCTTCTCTTTTACATGCTCAATTTATTTTTAAAGCAGCAAAAGAAGAAAAAAGTTTCTCAGAATAAGTTTTGTTGTTCTTTAACCTAGATTATCTGTCTCCTGAAATACAGAATTTCATCTTGCACTGTACATTTCAAAACTCACCACCACTAGGACATTAAGTAAAATAACCCACTTGTATTACTAGTTTTACTTTGAATTAATCCACAAATATTCCCTTACCTTAGCTATGATACGACACAGGTGAGCACCTTCCTGGGTAAGGCTGAATAAACTATTAATCGCCGATTCAGTGATGTACACGCTATCTGACAATTCTATTTGTCTCAGGAGGTTCTGTGTAACATAAGGTAATAAAAACAGTTACTTCCAATGAAAAACGTGAGTATTGTATTTTAGATGAGATGGAGCAGAAAATCTGGTCCACTTAATCCATATCATTTTCCTTCTCACCCAGATAAAGTAAAAGCAAAGAAACAAACATGGGCAGGAGTCAGACCATAAATATTTTAACACATTTACTATCACATTTGAATACAAGTAATCAAGAATAACAATATTTAAAAATAAATATGATCAGAGTAAGAAAACAGGTATGTGTTTGAAATTTTTTAATAAAGAGGTCTGCAGTTTAGTAAATTATTATTGGATTTGGCCTGGAATTAAACTAAAAATTTTAAAGACAATTAATTGTCTCAATGCAGAAGTTGTATCACAAGGTGATAAAAGATTTCCACATTATTTATAACGAATAGTGCCTTACCCTTTCTAACACAACTTTCTAAGGCTCTAAGATCATCCCTGTTCTCAGTTTAAACATAAAAGTGTCACTGACCAATAACAGGAATTCTCAGAGATAGTTTATTTCTCAAATATATTAAATAGGTTAAATATTTATCTTTGTAAATAGTTATCTGGCTTTTGCATGTGTGCCATTGCAGCTGCACAGATATACACAGCTGTTAGAAAAACATGAAGTTTAATTTTATTCTCTGAAAGTATATAATCATTACAGGAAGAATTAATTGTATTTGTTAGGAGAAAGGTAAGCATTTATGTATTTAATACAGCTTTGAAAGAAGTGTAAAGAAATATCCCACATTTTACATTGTTATTGATACAAAGCTCAGTTATCTCCCCTTTAAGGGGCTGTGTTCTTCCACCCTTAGCATTTCCCCTTAGAAAAAATGTTCTTTAAAAGACATAAATTATCCGTTCACATTTTTACATGAATCCTTTTCAAGAATAAATCCTGATACACCGATTAGAAAAGAAGGCTCTTGAGTAAACAGTCCTGGCCTCTCACACAGAGGCTTAGTCTGCTCCAGGGCAGCAAACTACCCACAGACAATGTGGTTGTATGGCAGAAGTGAGCGCACAGCCTGACTGGATGGTTCAGAAAACTGTTCTTAGGAGGTTTTTTGTTTGTTTATAAATGACCTCTCCTCCAAGTCATCAGCTATGCAAATACACATGGGACAGTGCAGAGCAATTAACCCTGATCCCTTAAAAAATATATAGGGACTAGGATTTAAAGTGTCAGTAAGTGTCAAAGTCTTCAAAGACAGAACTATTCGCAGTCTAGAACTCCTCTTCAGATTAAAGAGAATAAGCATCAAAACAACCACCACCTACTCACTGAATTTGCAATATGCAGTTATTTATGCACTTAAACTCATATGATGCATTTCATGTAGTTCTCATAAATCCTAACCAAAGTGCATTAGCAAGTAGCTTGTTGGCTTGACTATAATTCTGCAAATATATTACGGAGACTTTCACTTCCTAGCAATGATCTTTTAAAACTACAAGGGCTGTTTCTGAAAGAGCCACAACTTTTTTTTGCTATCTTAAAGCAACAACGTACGTTAGAATTAAACAAATACCATGCAGTAATTTTGTTTTAGCACAGTAATAAATATCGTTTTACTATTTTCTCTTCACCAAGCCCCTCATTTTCTTTTTTTTCTGCTGGGACAACAAAGTTTCAACATAAGATCACCTCTAAGACATGGACAAATGAATTGAGCATAATTGCTCTTTTTTTTTTTTTTTTTTAAGAGGAGATTAAAGGGTGCAAAGGGATAGCTAATAAGGTCTCAAGAAAAAGACCGGTTGTAAGTCTAACCAATCTGTCTTGACTTAAAGTAATTACCTCAAGAATGCTCTAATGGAAAAAATTTAGAGCATTTGTAACCTCAGCTTAATTACTTAGTGTGTTTATCTACATTTAATCACCACTGGAAATTACACAACATCTCTACAATGATACAGCACTGATTCTGGAAGGTTATACATACATATATACACACGGGCTTTGCTCTCATCAGTCCTCACACTATGGAGGAGGGAATGATTCAAAAACTAGTGCAAGGTTATGAGTTTGTTTTTTTTTTTTTTTTAATTTATTACGTAAGGGCTTATTTTCTGTTCTGATGCAGAAAGAATGCTGATAGTCAAGTATAGCCTATACTTTATTACTAGTTCCTAGAATCTAAGACATGTACTGGTTAAGATGTGTGTTGTGATAATATACATGTTATATGCACATTTCTAAAGCTTTAGCTTTTAATAAGAACTGTTGAGAGCAGGATAGACTTTTTTGAGGTTTCTAAAGAAAAGCAGTGTCTGTGTGAAGGGAAGAGAAAGGGAGTCCAAAGGTCTCATGAAGAAGACATTGTCCAGAGGTTAGCTTCCTTGCACTGAAAGACACCTATCAGGAGTTGTAATTACCATAGTGAGCCACGAGATCATTTTGTTTGGGAAACAAATCAGGAGAACACGCAGCTAGGTCTCTTTGCAATATATTTGAATTACTGTTCATAGGTTTGCTGAAAACAGAACAGTTATTATCTTTCTCCACTTAATCAGTGTTCTCCCTCAAGATTCAACTATTTTTAAACATTTTTTATTTTTTTATTTTTAAACACTGTAGACTAACCTGTGCCTCATGTGTTAAAACCAGCTCTATCAACTGGCCAAAATTATGAGCAACAGTAGTGAGCGTTTCATTAATACAAGATTTCATGGACTTCAGCATCTGCTCATCCTCAGTTTGTAGGCACCTAAAAAGAAAGAGAAAGGGAAGGGATGAAGGAAAACAAGACTGTTACAGGTGAGCTCTCTGTGGTGTATCAGTACATTAATAAGGGGGATATAACAGGGATTCAATTGCTGACATGAGGACACTGTCTTTGTGCCATTAGTATCACACCAGAATATCAAAGCTCTGTCTGCACATAGTAAGCATAACACCAAAGGACAACACTGGACAGTAACGAATACTTTGGAGATCACAATTTACTTCACAGACTGCAGGCCAAATTTTGCTGCAGATGCTGTGTGTTTATACCATTGTAACTCTGCTGTTTTCCACTTATGCTTTTAGTTACAGTCACTCTAGGATGCCTGCATTTGAGCTGCAGCTGTGTATATCCATCTATCTTTCACGACCAGAGAAGTGCTTTCAATAATTTTTATTTCTTTAATTTCTTTGCCCTAGTTTAATGAAAGCAGGATAAGGACACAAAATGAATGTGTGTCCAGATGAATATAGATCATTTCTACAGCACACTCAAAAGTAAAGTTAGACCTTCTATGAAGAAAGATGACAGAGCAACTTTACAGAGTTGGTATAACTATCCTGTAACCAATGATACTTGGCTGCAACGAAGAAACAAGATAAAGATGGAAAACATTACACAATTCAAATGAAATAACTAGTACTTCCACACAGAAATGCATTATTTTAAATTGTCAAAACATAATGCACCTCAACAGGCCACTAATGGAAGATAGGGGTTAGTTGATCAGTGTCTCCATCTACACAGTAGGTTCCCTTTTCAGCTTTGCCTGTCTTTCAGCTACCTACATTAACTTTCTGTCAAACAGAAAAAGAGGGAGACGGTTGATTTGGGGCAGAAACTACAGAATCAGAGATCTCATTAAATCAACGTGCCCCACAGTAGAATATAAAAGTAAAGTTTGAGCTGTGCGAGTTTGGCAAAAAGCAACAGTGCTCAAGAAATATTCCTTCCTGGTAATTAGATGGTGTCTTTTTTTATTTCCTAGTCTCAGCATTCTAGAGCACGTGGAGTGAAGTAAACCAATAAAGTGCAACTTAAAGGAATGCATATTAGTAAATCAAACCCAAATAAATATGTGCATATTCACACAGAGGAACACATGGTACAACAGTCTCACAATACAAGTTTTTCACAGAAGCCAAAATCTTGGTTCCACAGAACTCAATGGGAGTTTTGTCGCTGATATTGTTAGAACCAGACTTTCTCCCTCGAAGTCTAAAAGCTCTGAAAAATCCTCTTGCACAGTGTTGTATCTATGCCATGCTCTAACTTTCATTAGGATGCAGTTTAGATAAAAGCAATTCACTTCACCCGCTGGGGGCTAACATTCAGAAAGCCTTCCAGAGCTGCAGTGGCCTACTTCAAATATTTGAACATTTTAGTGGATTTGTACTTCCCATTACAAATTCTACAGTATAATAAAACAGCAAAATGAATATTTCAACCAAAAAAAAATTACCTTTCTGTAAATGCTGTAAATTCTGAACACTTGTCTATTAAAAGTTTTTCCAACTGCAGAGATAGAAAGAAATTGATTTTAAGTAACCATACACATCTGCTTTTTAAAAATAAATAATGCCTGTTCATGACAATTAGGTAAAAAAACCTCCAGAATTATTATTACAAAATTATGTATTATTTCATATGGACACCCTTTTTCTACTTTTCTGAATCACACAAGTAGAGATAAAAATAAAGTCAATAAAAGTGCAATATTTTCTAAATCTTAAATGCAAAGGAACTCACAGATGGGGCATTTAATTATTTCAGTCTAGTGGTCAAAAACTAAATTTTTTTCAACTTTATTTGTCAACATGATCAGCGTTCAGAATTAGGCCTATGATAAAATAGGATCCATAATGATTGAATAATGTTTCCATAGACAAAGAAGAATTTAAGCATCTTCAGCAAAGGATGAGCAATGGTGCATGTAAGAATTTCTTACCGATTGTTTAAAGGAAGTTGCAGTTATTACAATTAAAAAGTTTAAACAAGACAAAAGACATCAGGTAAGGCATTCCTACCTGGTGCATTTCTTCTGAAGAACTCCTGGTAAATGTATTGTACTCATTTATCATGGAACGTACATGGCAATTGACTCTTACTGTCATGCTGTGAACTCTTTGCCATCTATTCTTCTCCAGTTTTTGAGCAATCCTGGTCAACTCTGTGCTTATGATCCAAGCTCTTTTTAATAGCAGCTGCAAATTATCACATGTGCTATACTGCGAGGAAAGGATGAGTTCATTTTGTTCATCCTTCTCAATGCTGATCGGTTTGGACTGGAGAATACACATGCATTCACAGTCTGTCATCAGCTTCAAATCTTCCATCCACCGCTGAACAGAGTCCACCTGAATTAAGTGCATGCTAGAAGGTAGAGAAAGGAGGAAGAATGTGGTGAAGCAAAATGTTCCTCAGAATAATGATCAGCAATAAAATACTGGTACATCTAACTAGCAGGTTGCAACCAATTGACAAAAAGTAACAAATTAAGCAAACAATTTGCTTGTAATAGTAACACAGAACCATGCTTTGCTTTCTATTCCAAAGAAAGTTTTGGTTTTCTGATCACCTTTTAGCCACATACCACGCTATAAAATTACTAGAGAAAAATCAGTAGAGATTAGAGATGACTAAACAGAAGTTTTGACTGCTGTTTTGGGAGAAAACAGTTCTAAAGTTTTTTTGTAAATTCAGTTTGATACAAGTCTCCCACACCCTCTGCACAAGGCTCCCAGCTTTGTCTTTCGACTCTCACCTACCACACCTAAGGCTGGAACTCTGTTTCCTTTTGCAGAAGGGAGCTCCCCAAGGAAGGAGCATCACCTCTGCCAAGAGGTTCCACCTGACCCTTGCTTCCAAACCTGGGACAGAACAGACACTCTCCATGTCCAGAAATCAGCAGTCTATATTTTTTTCAGGTTTAACAGCAGCTCCAGGTTATTTCAGTTTATGTTTTCCCCTCCCCAACCCTCACAAGAGGGTATATATTAACCTTCTGGTTAATATATTTGTAAACATAGAAAAAATACATTTAAAACATTTTTAATATAAATAGTAGATATATAAAAACTGACGAGAATTCTATAGAGCTAAGGGAAAGAGACAAGAGCTATTGTTAAGGAGAAATTGCAATTTATTTTTGAATTGCTTGAATTTTCCTCATCTTTAACAAAAAGCGCTCTATGTTGGTCACTGAAATCGGGATACATGAACAATACCATGACAAGCTCCCAGGCCATGCTAACTTTTCGATCCTGCACTGGTAAAGACCAATTTCATCAGTATCTGTCCCCCACTGGGCCCATCATATCCCCTCTCAATGCAACTTCACTCACTCATAAAAGCATAGCAGGAGGCCAAGAGTTTGAAGAATCACTGCAAGTCTCCATGGTATGGGAGATTTTGTTTCTGTATGTCTAAAATAGTTTCTACAGAATTTATAAACAATCATGACCAACGGATGTGATGTTTATATACACAAACTTGCACAAAAGGTGCACTTTACTCACCAAGAATTTCAGATTTCTGAGCTGCAACAAATAAGCAATTATCAATTTTCATGAGCTGCAGATTTAGCCTTAATTTTCTGATAACCCTTCTCAATATGAAATCCTTCGAATTTTTAGCATCTCTTCCTCAAGTGAAAGATGGATTACTAATAAAGGATTCCACAGAAGCGAAGATGAAAGGCAAAGAGGAAGTGAAATTAAGTAAAAGCAGAAGAGACTGGGCTCAATTATTTTGTCCAAACTTCTATTGATATTGTACAGCTAAATCTGGTATTGTAGTGGATTACTGTCTACCTTCTGGACATGTGCTGCAGTTTTTCCAAGATGCTATACCAGAAAGTACAAAAAGGTTTTATTATGGCCTCCATTCTTTTAATCCAGATACTGACCTACTGCACTCAGCCCCACAGCAACAATACCGAGTGCTGTTCTATAAAGCCTTACTGTTTGAGCAAAATCTGCTATTGCATCAGCCGAGCTAAGGAAGACTATGCAGAAGGCTTTTTCAATTCCTGGGCTGAGCACCAGCTGAATTCAAGAAGCCCCCTTCCAGACCACTGAGGTAATACTGCACGAATGACCAGAATTTATTATATACATATGAAAAGGATGCTCACCTCAAGCATAATTTAATATAAATCAACAGCAAACAAGATACAGGAGATCAGTTTCATTGATCCAATGCCCCTTTCACCATATATGATGAAGCTACTTTTAATTTTAAACTTTACAAGCCACTGCTATTTAAGGTCTTTATTTTACTCAGCTTTGAACATTGTGTAATTGCATTTTATGCTCAACTGTGGCTCACTTTCTTCTTGCTATGTGTAGTCTCCTTATTGCCTTTCTGGACGTGAAGCAAGGTTTCCTAATAGACAAAAATAACAACTTCAGAAGTTTGAGACCATGATTTATAATGACACACACACAGTTCACATGGAGTACAGGATAAGCTCATTTGACAGAGTAATGTATTTTTCATTTCTAAAATGCGCATGATAATTGATTAAATCTCTATTTAGTAAGTACAGATAAATTTCTACATTACACATTCATATGGAGAAAAGACCTCAAACAGAAGGTTAGCCAGATAAAACAAGAAATAGTTCACATTTCCTTTAATCCCGAAAGGAAATCTTCACTCCAAGGAAAAAAAAAAAAAGAGTAAACTGTTAAAAAAAAAAAAAAATAACTGTAAAAAAAAGAGATTTTAAAGAAACTCTCCTTGTTTGCCTCTTTTCCAACTGAAGTCATTGTCAGAAATACAGTCGGGGAATTTATGATGTTTTATCATGCGAAATTTAGTATCCTTTAACTGCACGGGCAGAAATAATACCATTTGCCTTCTTTCAGACAAAAGAACCACAGAAATCTCCCCTTGCTTACTATGCCAACTCTTCTGACATCTTATTCTTTAAATCTATTTATGTCATGTTTATTCAAGTGAAATACATAAATGATTCGCTTTTAACCACATCTCCATATATCCAAACAAAATCTTCCTGAACGTTCAGCACATGAATTTGAAGATTATCTTTTATATATTAAAATAAGAAAAGCAAGAAGTGTGATCATTCCTAATTAGCTTTTAAAAATCAGATTCCAGACAGCATTTACTGATCTCCAAAAACAAGAAGTAAATTTCCATCTCGTCTCCCATTACTGAAAAAAATACTATGCCTACAAAATAAAAAAAGCCGTAATGGGTCAGACCAAAAATCTGTCTAGCCCATTATCCTGCTCCCAACATGGCCATTAGCGGATGCATAAGGAAAGATTACAAGAGGCATGGCAGGAGCTGAGCAACTCCTCCTTCCCATCTTCTGGCAATTAGCGGTTTAGGAACTTCCTAAGCCAAAATACATGTCTGAGCAGGATGTTTTTACAATTCATGAAACAAAAGTAGCCATTAATCCTTTTTTGAACTCAGTTAAACTTTTGGCCTTTACAACATCTAGTGGCAGTGTCTCACACTGTTTGATTATGTTTTGTATGAAAAAGTGTTTCTTATTCTTTTAAACTCACTGCCTGGAGATATTCGCATAAGCTCTTTAGTTCTTGTATGCTAAGAGACACTGAAAAGATAGCATTTCAACCTCTTTGTGTAATTCATTATTGTATTTGCTCTACCATACCTCCTCTGAGTTCTCATTTTCAAGCTAGAGAAATTCAGTTTATCTAGTCTGTCACCACACAGAAGTGATTTCACATCTCTGATCATCCACTTACCCTTCCCCACATTTTCTAAAACCATTTCTAGTTATCCTATGACCTTCCGAGATGAGATGACAAGACCAGCACACAATACCCAAGATTCAGGTACATCAGATTTATACATTTGAATCACATTTTCTGTGAATTCTTGCTTTCCAAGAATTCCCAAAATTACATTTCTTTTACTTAAGTGTTTTCAAGAGAGCTGTTTCATTTTTATCTTCCAGAAAAAACTACTTATCTTCATTTAGAATTTTTCCATTAGTGGTAAAACATGATTTAGAGTTTGTTCGTCTATGCGCATGATGAAAGAGATGGTTCTTCAGCTCCCTTCTCCTCCTCACATGCACTATGTTCACTAATATTTAATTCGATGAGGAATTTTACATTTTAGTGACTCAATATTCACGGACAGTGATTTTGCGGTTGCAGTTATTTTGAATTAACCTGAATGATTTCACATCAACTGGAAATGGTGTTGTCCTACTACTACAGCTGTTTGTCAAGTAGTTAACAAATATGTTGAACAATATTGGTTCAAGCAAAGGGGACCCTTCTGGTGTGATTTTGCCCAGTTCTGTTTCATTAAGCACTGGTTAACTGGCAGAGACCTTCATGTATATAGATAATTCCCCACCAGTTTGAATTTCTGGATTTAGTATGTCATGGCATATTGACAAAACTGCAATTTATCTAGACTCTACACTAAAAGAGCAGCATTTCATATAAAAATAGCAGTAAAAATAATTCAGTGCAAAATAAAAATTCATAAGAGTCTCCAGCATTTCTATGAAGTCATTCTATTTTAATTGAGGTTGTAAAACAGTTGATGAAGTTTTCAAAAGCATTCAGCTGAACTTGAGCACCTAGCAATTTGAATACTCTGAATTCTAGTGTGCCTGCCAAAGAAAGTCTTTTTAAAATTGTGTTATTTTGACAAAATCATTTGGCGTCACCAGCTGAAATCAGCTTAGAACAACAGCGTGTTAGAAGTAAGTTGCTTCAACAGACGCTCAGACCTTGTTCCATGCAGACATTTCTGCACTATGTAACACATTGCAGGCATCCTGGAGAAAGACTCGCCAAAAAAGAAAATCTCATCTTACATTTCTAAGATGTATGTTGCATTCAGGGTTCTGTCACCAGCAGTTTTCTTCTTTTTCCATCTTCTTTCATCTAGTAAGTACTTTGTTAACTAATGAATCACAGGATCTGTAGGACAGACCAAGCAACCCTATAGATGGCAATCCTCCCTATCTCATGTTGGTGCTACATGAATACAAGAGTGAAGAAATAATAGCTAGGTCATTTGTTTAAAACTTCCAGCTTGGACCTCTCTACTACAATTTTACTGACAGCACATACACTTTTTTAAATTGCAGATGTTATAATGAAAAAGAGTTATGCCTCCATTTTAATACTGAATTTCAGTAGGTACCAAAGTTTTGTGTTATATAACTGTGTGGAAGCCTGAGCTGACCAATTCATGTGAATAATTCCAGTGGCCATTATATTTGTAAAGAGTAAAGACTACTGCTCTGTGGAATTGTGTTTTTTGAGGCTTCTTAGTCTTTCTATCCATTTTCACCTGTTATGACAGATTTATTACCAATCCTAATGATAGCATTTACTACAGCTTCCAGATAAGCCTACAGTGAGTCAATGCCAAGTCTTACAACTGTGTTCAAATTTATTATTCTAATTAGCAGTAGGTAATTAATTGGCAACAAACAACTTCTTGAATGGATTTAAGCCCCCTCTTTGAACATAACTCATCGCTAATTTTTTTCTAATTCATCCGTTCAAAATTATTCATAGGTACCCGATATACCCAGGGCCAGTTTCTACATTAATATAATAGACAGCAGAACACAACTATCTGTGGAAGGATTTAATGAAGAGCCTTAGAAAAGGCTCTTTTTTTTATCCTCAACTTACTTTACACTATTAATTGCATAAAAGAACCTTGTAGATTCATGATATGTTTGCACCAATTTTAGCAAAATTTCATAGAGCTAGAGAGCTAGCTTAAGCGACACGGAATAGCTTTGGGGCAGCTGATAATCAAGGTTCCTGATTTTTAAGTGAAAACTCTTGCTTTGCAGATCATTCCTAAAGTAATAGAGGTTTATGAACATTTGGCATTTGTAATTGATGTGGCAAGCTGAAGAATTAGCGAAATGATTTGCAGCGTTCTTCCCCTTGATTTGACTTTCCTTTTTAGCATAACATCAGCAACCCAACTTCACCAGGACAAAAGCTGACTTTAGTACACATTGCTTAAGCCTTCTGAACACACAGAAAAAAGCTAGGTAGTTCCCAGTTTTCAAAAAAGTTACAGGTTATATTAAAATCGTATTTCAATTTGCCTCAACAGATCAATCAACTGTAATGATTTGCCTCAATCATTACAGTTACTGAAGTCTAAGAATTTCCTCAAATGAAGTCAGTAACAGACAATGCAAACTACAGCCCTCAAAACATTTCTCAGAACAAAAGAGCTTAATAAAAGGTGCACTGTAGTCAGCCAAATATCCTGAAGTGTATTCTAGAAACAGGACTCTCTTAGCCAGCATTGATCACCCCTCCACCTGTTAACATTCATTTAATTTAGGAGTAGGTTTAGACTACAAAGAAATGCACCAGACTTGATGGAGGCATTACCACTAGGTTCAGGAAGCAGGACGTCAATGAACAGAACTAATATTGGTAACAAAACCAGAATTACTCAAAGATCACAAATAATATACAAATTTATTATGACTAGAGGTAGTAAATTAACTGTTTTGTTGACCAACAACACCATGATATTGCTACTTTTTTGATAACTGATACCCATGATCTTCTTCACCTGACCTGAAACCAGCAATGGTCCCCTTGCCATTTACTCAAACTTTGATGCAACAAATTCAGTTTGGCAACTGAGCTCTGGGATGATGGAGTTACTGAAACCACCAGCCTCCTCAAAGTCAGTGTTACTATAGAGAAAACATGTTAAAACCACAAACAGCTCGTGTCTTGTTAGGCATCCATCCAGTTTCTGCAGGGAGAACAAATGCAGACCAGTTTGTGAAACTGAGAACTAAACATCTGTGGTCAGGCTGCTGCATTCTGTGAAATCCTGTGCCTTCACAAATATGGAAGAAATGTCTATAAGGAAAGTAAAAACACTATAAGCACTTCTAATATATAAAGTATGGTGTATAAATTAACAATAGCTTCATCACACCTAATTAAAAGACCACATAAATCATTCAGTGTTAAGTGCTGCACCAATGTTCTCAGATCTTTATGCTTTTCTGAGAAATCTTCACTGTAAGTTGTCCCCCTAAAAGTGTCTGGAAATATACTATCCCAGAATTACTGGCACACTATAGAACATAAGGAAGACATAATATAAAATCACAGACCAATTCAGCTTGCTGATTAGGTTATGTAAAATCTAGGTTAAGCTTGTCATATGGTAATTTTCTTCACACGGGTAGAGCTGGTTTCAGGACACTAAGCCTGACCGGGTGACTGAAGCGTGCCGGTAATCCCAAAGGGATGCTGCCATCAGCATACATTTACAGTGCTACTTGCTGTCCGAGTACAAAGTTCTAACTGCCATAAGTAGCTCGGGGGTTCCTGCACTGTGTGACAGGAGAGAAATGTCAGCAAGGCCACCAGCAGAAGAGAAATACTCAGAGAGTTCATCCCAGTTCACTGCTTTCTGATGCTCGGGATATGCTTGTCATCACAGAGGACAGCGTTCCTCACAGCCTTTTAAGAACAATGTGCTCTAAGAGAGGAGTCCTTGTAAACACCTAGCAGGGATGGAGAAATAGAAATGAAAGAGAGGGACAGAAACAACACTGGAAATAATTTGGGGCCACAGACCACGGGAACGCTCAGACACAATCACAAGCAAGGACTAATTTGAAGACTAACATGAGTGTTCAGGAAAGTAGAGCCAGCGCCTCATTGAACATTTATTTTTTTCAAGTCTGCCTTAATTTGTAGTTTAATAACAAACAGTACAGCTCTCCGTGCCTTTTTCAAAGGAGTTATGACATGCATTATGAGCAGCACCATTAGCTTTTCACCTTTTGCTATTTACTCACTTAAGGTCCTAACCCTACTGATTAAATAAAGCCTGGATTACTTAATGAAGGAAGCAACAACCATTTCACAGGGAGTTATGAGATCAGTATCACTCAGGAGACTACAGAAATTTGGGGACACTCAGTCACATCTATTGCACGGCAGCTCTTGCTAAAACTGTCAAAAAAGGAGTAAGAAAAAAGCCACCACCAGGCTATCCAGGAGTCACATTAGAAATTTAACCCTTCAACAGGCAGGCTAGAAAGATGAAAACTAGAAACAGTGTCACAAATACTGGAATGAGTTGGCAAAAATTCTTTAATTAAGCAGTCTCAATCAAAGAAAGCTGTTTCTAATCAAATCCAATATTTAAGCACATGATTATATGCTTCTGTAGAAACAGAGGACTTGAAAATTAAATCTTAGGTCATCATATCCACTCAGTTGATAACATCAGATAATTTGTTCATAAATGGTTTAAAAATCAACTCAGAATAGTTTATTGTGGGCTCAAAAGTGTTCTGTTAAGTGGCTATATGAGACTCTCAAAGCTCTAATGGTTAGAAATTTCTTATTTCTGATCTGAATTTCTTAATAGTCATTTCATTCCTGTTTGGTTTCATCTTTCATTTTAAGAGTTTATCTTCCAATGCATTTCTAGAAATCAAACACATTCTTCTCAGCTTGTTTTGCAAGATCTAAAAAGCAGAACTCTTCAGGTTCCTTTTGTCTCTTCTCCTATGTCTCTTTTTGCTCCCCTTGCCCCAAACACCTTAGTAGATCTGTAGCTGCTGCAAAATTCATTTTTTTTTAACTGCAAGACTTGATATCACGCTTGATATCAAATGAAGCCTCACTGTAACTTGCACAGTGGTGTTAATACACTGCATCTCCACCAGAAATCTCTCTTCACACAGCCTAGGACTGATCCTGCCGCCCTCATCGCCACATCTTACTGGCAAATGCTGTCACAGGCATCTCATTATCAACTAGTACACATAGGCTTTTTTTTTTTTTTTTTTTTTTTTTTTTTTTAAGCTCTCCATTAAATGAGCTACAAATTGTTGCGGACTTTCTTATTGAATCCCTAAATGCAAAACCTTGAGATTTCAACTACTCATCCTTGGCCTCAAGATCCATCTTACTTTTTCCCCACAAAAGGCAGATGATCTGTGCTAGCAATGCTCCAAAATCTAAGCTTACAGCAAGTTGTGCCACTCGTGAAATGAAACATTTAAATAAAAACAGGTATGAAGAGCAATATTTGAAGTCTACTTTTAATTCTCTCCTCTCAAAAATAACCCTTGCAACTATCCCTCCCCGTTTTACCCTTTGCCTAATAGCTACTGCTTGCTGTGTTTACTAGTAAATTACGATGTGCACAATCTCCACTGAATTGCCTTTGTTAAAAGGGAAAACAGAAAACAAGGTTACCTTATGAGAGTAAGAGGTTATTCAGCACATTCCATCTTCAGCAGGTTCATGTTCTGGCATCCCATTTCCTTCTTAATCCCACATCTTTAGATAATCTGTCCTAGAATTTCTTTCCCAAATTTCTCCTCTTTTCCCTTCCAGTTGCCTCTGGTTCTGCCCTCCCTGGCTCCCTAGATATAAGCCTGTTTTCTTATTTTCCACTTGGAGTCACTACAAAATGTTGCCAGCTAATAGTTCAGCACCCTAAATAGTCATTCTCCTGCCTCTTGCAGATTTAGTTGTGCTTTGCTTCTCTCAGATATCTCTTTTTCTTTCTATGCATTTGACAGTCAAAGCTAGATGGTTAATGTTCCTGTCTGCACTGAAAATGTAGTCTTCATTCAGTCAGGGTACTTTTCGTATGCTGCATTTAGCATCTACTCTTTACCAAAGACATTAAGTAAGCATTTCTTACTTTCTTCTCTTTTAATCTGTGTTTACTGAATTCAGGTATTATTCATATACATTAAATTGCTCTTCTGAACAGAAGTCGCACAGAAGAACGCAGAAGCTTCTGTCACCCTCCAGCCACAATAAATTTACTCTGAGGAGCAGAATGATCTAGTGGATAAACTGTTTGAGTAGAAATTGCAAAAGCTGGGCTCCACTCTTTGCTATTCTACTAATATTCTGACCATTTCTGTCACCTCCTGCCATCTTTTTCTCCTGCCAGACCCTCTCTGCTCTGCTTGGCCTCTGAAGGAAGAGGCATGTCCTTGCTTTTGCACGGAATTTTGTGCACAGGATTCTGACCTTGGCTGGAGCTTCCAGGTGCTACCAGAACACACACAGGAGAGGCAGGCAAAATCTGTTTTTCAAAGCAATCCTGAGAGGAGTTCTGAAGGCTAAACAGCAAAAGGAGAGAGGAAATGAGCAGTTATCTTTACCACCAGAAAGTGGCTTTTGAACTAGGGACAACAGCTGAAGAGTGAAGAATGCCTGAGCTAGAACAGCCTTGTTAAAATCTAAAATCCAAAGCAATTGGATTCTAAAACCTGAAAAAGACAGGAGTTCCAGAGCATTCTTCAAAATGCTGAATGAAGAGAGTAAACAATCACAGCCTGGTTCTCTGGTGAAAGTAAAGATGAGGTTTGCCAGGCTGGATGGGGCTTTAGTCAACCTGGTCTAGCAGGAGGTGTCCCTGCCCATGGTGGGGGGTTGGAACTGGATGGGCTTTAAGGTCCCTTCCAACCCAAACCATTCTATGATGAGCTGGTAAGGAGTCTAGCAGATTGCTCATTCCTTGAAAGTAATTCATTAGTGAGGACTTTTCACCTTACTGCTGTTCGCAGCAGCTCTGCGAATCTCAGATGTAGAAGAGGTGTAAGCAAGAGAGCAAATCTTGATGACGAGCACCACTGCCAGGTGTCAATCTCCATCTTCAGAAGTGAGCGGGTGAAAAGAATTACGTACCACGGAGGACAGAGCCAGGTGGCTTTTACGGGGAGGGAGAGAATATCACAAATGATGACAAAACGAGAAAACAGAAGAAAGATCTTTTTTCCCCCATTCTTAGCGAGTAGGATGAAGCAGCATATCTATTTATTCCTCTTCATTTAGTGAGAGCAGGCTTTGGGTCACTGACAGTGAATCTCTGGCACAAATGAGTTATCCATGATTCATAAGGGTATGCAGAGGCTCCAGATTCTGCAGTGCATTAAAAACAGAACAATGATGTTTTCCAGAAAAAAAGCATCATTCTGGTATTATTGCACAAAAAATAAGTCACTTATCCCTTCTTAATTCTTTATTTAGTATTAACGAATGCTTATTGGCCACAAAAGAAAAATGGGAAACAGCTAACAGGAGAAAAAAAGTGTAGTGAACGTGAACACAGGATTGTTGCTATTGTTTTGCAATACTATATCCCACGTTCAATGAATTATCCTCTCACACCAAATATAAATAAATTAGTATTTTATGTGAGTACAGCATTTTGCATTAAAAACTATTAAAGGGTAAGTGGAACTAGGTTGTTGTCCTGCTATAATGCTTTATGGTACCTCACAGTGGAGCAAGCAAACTGGATGTGAAAATGTATCAGAAGCAAGGAAATACTCCATAATATGAAGTTTGTTATAGCCACCAGCCCTGACTATAATTTTCTTCATATAAATTACTGTGATGACAATTTCCTCACAAATGGGAGATACATGTCTGATATACAGCAAAACAGCTCATTCATTGAACATTCTCTTTTACTTTCTCTTTGTCAGTTCCTACTATGAGAGTAAAGTCTTCAGAGGAAGGAAAAAAAGTTCTGCATATTTGTCAAGTGTCTGATCAACAATCCTTCGGTGCTGCCAGCACACAAACAGAAAATAAGGTGACTGCCTTCACTGTATAGAGAAGCAAATGCAAGTAGATATCAAAAAGAAAAACTGGCTCTATATTTGAATGTTTTCCAGAGTGCAAGAATAAATCAATTTAGCTTTATTAAAGGCTTTTCACTTCATAAAATTTTCAAAGTACCTGCTAAGTGGTTTCTCAAAGCCCACCAGCTCTCAAGTAGGGTGTGCTTTGCTAACTGCCATTGAGACAAATCAGGCTGGAATTTCAGAGCTAACTTGGCACATCACTGACTACAAGGAAAAGGCTGTGAAATTCAGATTCCAGCTTTCACTGACACCTGTTTCCAGAAGGACTCAATGCCCTCAAGTCCAGATCCTAGATTTGAAACCTTTTGAAACAGAATCAAAAGTGTGCATTTTGGAACTGAGCTCTAACCTGAAGGGAGATGGAGCTTCTCTCTCCAGCATCCTCCTCCCCCAAAAGTTTCATTTAACTAAATTCATTATTACACTGGGCTATAATGAAAAATTATCCATAAAATGAAAAATTATCTGTAAAAAGCAAAGAAACTGAACCTTCATCCTCTAATCACAAGATGAGAACCAATTATGCAATTCCCATTTTGGAAAAGATATGACATTTCTCTTGGAAATATTCCAGGAATTAACCAGTTAAATAGACGTGTTCTTCACAAGGCACTGACAGGTACCTGTGTCCTGTTACCAATAAAACAGGCATTTAAAAAAAAAAAAAAAACAGAACATGAGAAACCAAACAAGAAAGGGCCCCTGCTTTCCTGCTTCTCACTCCTGCTATGTACAAAAGGTACAGAAAACCTGTTTCTAGTGGACAACAGAAACCAAGCATTAATGAACCTATTTAAAGGCCAGTCAAAAGAAGTGGGAATTAGAAACAGTGTAATAGAAGCTGCACACAAAACAGTAATAGCTCACTATCACTTCCCACCTTTAAATTACATTCTATTCTGTATGTAGAAGCAGTCAAAAAAATAGAAATCAATGTTACACGCTGCAAACGTACTCCTATGATTGAATCAGCAAAACCAGCATTAGATATCTTCTGTCTGTATTTTGCCAGATGTGTACTGACAACAAAAGCAGCAGGCTTACGTCTTTCCTTTTCTCTTCCCTCCCCACCTTTGCCCATTACCTCAACCCTCCAGACATCTGACCTGAACTTGGAAGTTTTGAGAACGTGAAATACTCTGGGCTGCACGATTCAATCCAAACTGCGATAGAATGGGGCTCTGAAGAGCAACGCTGGTACAGGTGTCACTGGGTCTCCTGAGACTGGGGAGGGATGGGACAGTATCTTCTTCCTGTACTCGGGAAATACCACCTTGATCTCACTGCACCCCTGATCTGCTAAGTGTAGTTGGATTTTCCAGAAAGCATAACCTTGCTGCAACTAGTCTTTTCTGTTCTTCACAGCTGCCTGGAAAGATGGCTTGTGATAATCTGAGTGAAACTACAACAGAACATATGCCAATGAAATCATTATCTTACTTTTGTCCAGATTGTATGCATATGTTCACTGCCTGCCTGCTCCCCACACAGGTGCCTGAGGGGCAGCATTCTGGGTACCTCAGCTCCATGGGCACCCAGAAAAAGAGCAGCATTATGGCAAAGATCAGCAGGACTTTGCTGCCTATTAGCAAAAAGTTAGACTATTTCTGACATAAAAGAATGCCTGAAATCCTAACATGTCTTCTCTTACGTAACCACAGTAAATTAGGTAATCTATACCACATTTATCTGCTTGAAGTAGGAAAACTTGTCTTAACAAGCTGCAGGGATGTACACAGACCTCTGATGGTAATGGGCTGTTTTCACTGTTAAAGCCCTTTGAGATATAACACATAACTACGCTCACTCCTGGTTACAAATGACTTAAGGACCTAATTTGAGAAGCAGTGCTTCTCAAAGCAGCACAAGAGTGATTGGGGACTATATATAGGTACAAAGCTAAGCTTAATATACCTGTAGAAAACATGTACAAATCCTGAATTTGTTTGTGAAATATGTACGTTCCAGCTTATCACTTCAATCTTTCCCAATTTATCTAAGGCTCAGGTGACTTTTTTTTTTTGTCAAAGGCATTTCTTTGGAGTATGAAACAGGTAATCAGTGGCAAAGCACATGAAAAATATTAAGGATGATTTCACTTGATTTTCATATGGGCCTAGATGTAAGCGTGCTTTTACAAACATAGGCAAGCCTCCATTTACAAACATACATTGAGAAGGGTCCAGCCAAAACGCTGAGTAGGAGAAGAAAGTTCTCATGACACCAAGTTATATTCAAAGCCAACAGAAACAGATGGGCAACCTCCCCTTACAGTTCTGGTAACCTTTGTAAGCAATTCTGAGAACGTCCTCAGCTTGTGTCAGTGGCAAAAGCATCACGCGTACAAAATGAGAACAGCAGTGAGGTAAAACCTTTCCTTGAGACAACAGGAGAGATAGGTAAACGTAAAAAGAAATGATAACCCTCAGAATTAATCACTCAATGCCCACAAAAGATAAAGTACAGAGGATAAACAGATTAGCAACAAATTGCTGAAACATGTGGAGCCCTTTTATTTCTTCCATGTGCAGGTTTAAGAAGCTTTCTAGAAACAAGATCCTGCAAGGATTTTCTAGAAGAACAAGCTGAAATCAAGTTCTCTGTGCTATAGCACTATAAATGGAGTGTACATACCAAATATCATACATATCCCTCTTTTGTGTTAAATTAAAAAGCAGAGAGCCAAATAGTCTCAAAGCTTTATGCATCAACTCCTAATGTGGGAAGTTTCTATGAAAAGAATGTTAAAAATATTTATGAAGAGATATTGCTCCACCGTATTTCTTCATCCTGGTAGGTGCACTGGACTATAATAAAATGTTAAAAAATAGCAGTATATAAATACTGCTGTTTGAAATCTGGAAGTCTGAGAACTCCAATGATATTCTCAAGATAGGGAACCCAACTAAAACACCTGTGAATAGGGAACTCTTGACTGCTGCAGGCTGGATACTTGTAATATTCACTAACTCACTGCCATGGTCTAATCCTTTATACCCTGAAGACAAGCCAGCATGTCCAATTTTACATTTCACTGAAAATTTTAGCCTTAGTAATTGGATTTGAGTGAATTATTTTTGAAAGTGGCATTTTTTTTAATAAGCTCAGAAATAAAGGAAGAAGTTCCATTTTTCATCAATGGCACACAACAGAAATCTCTGATCTCTGATCTTTGCACTCTCACTGAAGCCACTGGCCCAGAATCCTAGCCTGCTGCATTCGTCAGCCTGCAGAGAACTACAGCTGCCGTCCTTTGGGTCTTGAAAAATAGGAAAAAACAATCTGTGAATAGATAATCATTAGCTGAATTTACTGCTTCCCCATTCCAGTATTTCTGTCCTTTGCTTCTTCTTCCTACATTTATTCCAGAAATGAATTGGCTAACACATACTACAACAAAATCAGGACTGATCAAAGTTTTGAAAAGCAGCCTACAAATACCTGAAAGGTATCAGCATAAAAAAGGACAGAAACAAAGAGAGAGCCTGCTGCAAGCAAGAGATGGAATTATATTTCAAGAGATTCCTTCCAAACTCAATTATTCCTCAATTCTATGATTTATTCAAATCTGAAACCAAAGGTGAGTTAGTGAAAAGTCATTCAAACAGTAATTTCACCCACTGAATCAAGACCTTTTTTTTTGCATATAAACTTTTCCCTCAGTACAGGTGCTACAATTTTAAGTTCAACCTACAAACCTAATTCCAATGATGGTCACAGTTCCAGCTACACTGGGAAGGGGTAACATCCTGGCTACTTTTTGAACGCTTCTCAGCTGTGCTACCATAGGAAAGAAGGTAGAAATCTGATGAGAACCTCTGAGGCTCTCCAGCCATAAGCTGTGTGCGCTACGAAGGGTGACCAGAGGCCACTCTGCTCATTGGCAGCGTGGTGACCCTACTGGCAGTGCTGGCCTCTGGGGGACAACTGGCATAGTCATGAGTTCGCATTTAGTTCTCCCAGTTGGCAGTGCACCTGGTGCTCTGAACTCGGTATTTTTTAAAAATGAAAAATTGGTTGTAACATTGCACTGTGAACGTTTGCTTCCTGACTAGTTAGAACCATGGATTCATAATCATGTAATGTCCTCTACCTTTCAATTTATTTATTTTTAAACTACAGGTATGCCAACTGACTGTATCCTACTTAAATATGGAATATTAAAAATAATTATTCATTGCTGTAGCAACAAACGCACTTCCTGCATCTTGCATCTCAAATTTTATCTACAAAGTTCACTTCAAAATGCAAAGAAGGTAAATTCCCAAATGGAACACTTGTGTGTGCACAGCTGTTACTGAACAAGACATTGTTGCCCTATAGCACTTCCCAAAATGGTGCTTTCAACCATCTTGTCATCAATTGAATAACCTCAATCTACCTTGATACCACTGCCTGGTCCTCCTCTTTCTCCTTTGATATTTTTATTTTCTCATCTTCTCCTTGTTTTACTCTTATCTACTTTTTATTCTGAGCTCAGTCCTGCTTCCATTTAAGACAGTAGAAAAATATTTCCATCAACTTTAATTGGGCAGAATATTACGTTCGTGATGTGAATGCTTTCTCTATTTCCTTTGCACCCCTAGAATAACTTCAACAATAAAGTATCCACAAAAGGCAAGATATAGAAACCACATACCTGAAGCATAGCCTACACATGCAACATAAAAGGTTTTTTCTTTAAAAAAGTACAAAAAAAGAAAATGCATATCTATAGTCCTTTAGGCTTATTGCCTTAAATAAAATAACATATATATACTTCATCACATCTTCTGAAATAGCGTAGGAGCAAAAAGAATCAACTGGCACTGCTAACAACCACATTTCAGCTTTAATATTAAACTCTTGTATGCATTTCATTCCATCACTCCAAGTCCCTCAGAAATGAACTCAGAAATCCAGCCACTAACAGACACTAGCAAATTTAATGAGACTAGAAATGGGGTCAGACCAGCATATTTCTTAAGATCACTATTCTATTTGTCAGAAAGGGAAAAAAGCAAGAAACCATTTACAAAGTTGCAGCATTGTTCTGCTGGCTTTCTTATATTTGCTCGTTACAAGTTACTGAACAACTGATTACAAGATCCTCCCACCACCCCTACGCAGCAGTGAACCAGACTGAGACAGACCAGGCAATTAAGTAAGGAAGAAATTCCCAGGAAATGTGAACTGATGTGACAAATATTGTATTCAACACAATATGGTACTACTATTTCGAATAGCTGAGAAGACAAGTCTCAGCTTGTCATAGTAAGATCTTTAAGATATCCTTAAAGGAGTTATTTTTAAAAATCAGATTGGAAGAAAACACCTTGGAAGTGACAAGGTATAGCTGATTAATCGTCATCCTCTGTTATAGCCACTGATGAAAAGAGAGTTTAGTGAACTTACATGCCAGGCAACAACCCTGTAAAAACGATGGCAAAATATGGCACACAGAAGGAACAAACCAGTTTTTGTGAACAGAAACACATCCTGCACATTCATGGAAATCGGCTGCTAGTGGTTCAACATTATGAACCAACAACTGTGCAATAGGATGATGTGTGCATAATAATAAGGCACACAAGGTCATAACATATCAAGTGCTATAGAAGTGTCATTAAAACAGCAGCTTGTGGAGATTGGTTAATAAGGGCTCCCATTGCATCTCACCAGCTGAAGTAGAGGAAGGAAAGATACAGGAACGTAAAATGCTTGGCCTAAGGTCAAGAAATTAATCAGCAGTACAACCAGGGTAGAACTGGGAGGAATGACATACAATGCTCAGTTCAAAATTAAAGCTTCAACAAACCTTATTGCCCTTTTGGAGACAGATGTCACTGTCCTTTCTCACAATAAAACAATAGCAAATTCAGTGAATTTCTTGAGCTTTAGAATCCCTTCATTAGTTTGATCTCTGTTTTGGAGTTGCATGAAAAGGTATTCCCTTAAGGAGGACCACTTCTTCCTTTTTCAGTTCTTTTTCTCCTCTTTGGTTAGCTCAGTAAGGTGAATGTCACTGCAATGCTTCAAAGTTTGCATTTTACAGAGGAAAAACATCTTGGATATACTGAAGTCAATGGCCAGGATTTCATCCTTAATTGCCTTCCAGGGCTAACAAGAATAATTCCAGCTACATTACATACATGATAACAATAATAAGGCCTAGCTGCTAAGATGAGAGACAAAGTATGGATCTTTTTCTTGCCAGCAGAATAGTAACTTCAGATTGCATGATATACATAAAATTGCATAGAAGGTCAAAGTCTCAAAATAGTTTTGCAAAATAAATGACTTCCAACCCCATACTGTAAATGGGAATAAAAGTAGTCTTTACTGTAATTTGTCAATGTTTAGAAAGACCTGGAAAGTAATCAAATCAAGGAGTAGACACTGCAGGCTCCATTCTCCTTGTAAGCTGCATTGTTTACAGCTAATGTTACTTAACTTTGCCTCCCTGAAGACTTTTATTGCTGGCAAACTCTTCCATATGTGACAAAACTTGCTGACTAACAACCAAAATAAAACTTCCCAAGATGCCCACCTGAAATTGTAGTCAGTGTAGGAGAAAATCCCTCGGTGCAATTCGCAGGCAGGGCGTGAGGCATCCAGTTAGTTTCAGTATGACCTGCCAACACCAGCATTACCACTTCTGGCTCCCTCCTTCCTACACCCAGGAGACAGCGCCTGAGAGCAACCTCAGTCCTCGAGCACAGCCCCTCTTCCAGGCACACAGCACTGCTCAGTGACTGCATAACGCCGACATGAGCTCCAGGCGTGCATGCTGTGGGACACAGCTCTCTGGCTTCCTCCGCTTCTCAGTGCAAGCTTGACTCTTCATTGTCTTGCATGTCACAAGACATCAAGGTATCACTATGGTCTGGATCCTGCAGTGCTCTAGTGTTTCTTACTCTGCATCCCTTTCTTCCCCCTAGCCATACAACTGCTGGGAGAGGTTCCTTCTCCACAGCTAATACACTGGGCTCAGAAGGAGTATGCTTGAAGTTCAGGCTTGATATTCTTTAGCACCAGAAAGCTCACACAGACAATACAGCAAGTCAAGAATGGGGCTCTTACCAGCTATCGATGGCTGTAACATTCTAACATAACATAACATTACTGCCGAACAACATCTCAAAGGAGCTATTTAACTTTATGGTATTTAGTGGGGAAGGTTTTTCTTAAGCCTTTGTGGCAAACAGGCAAGACATGACAAACAAGATGCCTATATACCTTAAGATGGTACCAAAACTAAACATTTTCAGGTTTTTAATTTTGCCTTGTGTTTTTTCAGGGTGGGTGGGTATAAGATTGGGGTGCACAAGGGACACTGCCTGTGAACTAAAAGAGAAGAACGTTAATGATACAAGTATAATGTAAGTCAACATTAAAATAGACAGAAATTGTTGAAATCAAATTTTGAGTTAAAGAACTAAGATGACAATAGAAATACAATTATTTTATGATTAGAAAAATCATGAGCTTCTCACCATACCAGTAATGTACCACAAACTTCCCAGCATCCATCTACATGACCAGAAGGCTTCACAAAGCAGGCAACTATCAAGACCTTAACTCTCAAACTGCAGTAGAAGCATTTAGTAGACCAAAAGAAATCAAAAGCATTCAAGTCAACTAACACATCATTTACAACATCAGATTTGCAAACAAGAAAGAAAATCTCACATGTAAGATGAAACTTTGAAAAAAAAAAAAAAATAGCAAGACTGTCTTGTGAAAACAGCACAGAGACATCCAACCTGGTGGCAGAATATATATAAACCCGATCAGCACCTTTTGAAACATGCTACAGAAAAACAAGTATGAGGAAGATTAGAATACAAATAAATATAACCAACCATAAACAATATACAAATTCTATGAAAAGGTCTTGTTAGGACCAGGAAATATTTATAGAGTGCTGAAAAGCACAAACTGTGGAGACCAAGCCATAAAATAATGACTAGAAGAACTAGTTACAGGGCTCAAAGTTGACAGGATTACTAATTCAATGTCACAATAGAAGTCACGCACTACTGGTGAAAATACAGTCAGAAAGCATCATCTGTGTCTGGCAGATAACCTAACATTCAGGCAAGTTCCTTTGCCATTATTGTAAAGACATTAAAATGAGGGTCCTCTCTGAAAAAGATACCAAGTCCTACACACAAGATATTCATCAGGCAGATGGGGTCTGCTAACTCCTTTTATACAAAAAGAGAAAAGTCTTTTCTACAGACTCCCACATTTCGAAATACACATTCTGAAAATAATCAGCCAAGCTTCTTATATGATAAAGACTGTACCAGTACTAGTTTGATCTCTACAGTGTGCATCACATACTATGAAACATGCTCTTGACCCTGACAAGAGGGCTTCAGGGTGAATTCTTAGTTGCTATTAAGGATGAAAGATGATGCTTGATCATTTAAAATAAAAAATGTTCCCAACTAACACCAAGCCACAAATATGAAATACCAACATTAATGAAAAAAGGTCTAGTGAGGCAAATTGAATAGATTGTTTAAATTCATCAATTTGTTCACATTTTAAAGTCACCCCAACTTCACAATTATTATAATGGACAAACTCAAATTTCCTTCAGGTTAAAAGCCAGAAATCTCTTTTTGTGACTTCTACAGTTCAACATAAAATATTATACAGCATAGCTCTGGGAGGTAATATAATATGTTTCTGCTGCATAATATACAATTAATACAAAGCTATAGTAATAAAACCATCAGAATGAAAAGGTTAGGAAAAATCTCGCGTTCTGGCAGACTTGCACACCCCAAAAATGCATAAAGTACAAGTGAAGTGCAATTATTTTTATTGCTTGTGAGCTAAACTGCTGACCTACACTTTAACATCCTGAGTATAGGAACAGAGATATTTTACCCATGTATTCAAAGAAAAAACCTGTTGAGTTCATATTCCTCATGAGTGCCACAAAGTGATGGCAAATCGATAGTCACTACTTTACTAACATCATCCTTTGGATCCAGTCAACTAGCAACATTTGAAAATCCTTCCCAGAAGCAGCCTACGGATACACAAATCTGTTTTAGCTACTACCATCAAAACCCCTGCAAACAACCTGGCCTTCAGTTTTGTTACAGATGGAATATGACACTGAAACCCAAAATACTTACTTTATAGTAAAGTAAGCTCCCTTTCTGAATCAATAAAGTTCTTTGCTGAATTACTATAGGGTCACCAAGTGAAATGAAAAGAATACAGGTTGATTAAGTGAGGTATCATCAGCGCTTTGAGCTATGCTATAACTGAATTTATTCCTTGTCACCAGTAGGTAACTTCACAGCATTACTGGCAGAGCACCCTCCTCTCTTCTGTAGTACACTATTCCTAGAGCTTACTACAAAAATGTTTTTTCAAGAACACTTAAATCCACAGCAAGCATTAAATTCTTGAATGGTTTTTAAAAATTCATAAAGCAGCAATTCACAGAGCCATGTAAGCACAATGAACTTTGAAAATCTTCAACTCTCAGCTCTTGTATCACAAATAATGTGCATTTGTTCTCTAGAGTTTCTTACAGTGTTTATCCAAATGCTTTAAAGAGCCACGACATACACGTTCCTGACATCATCCAAATAAAAATTATAGGGAATGTAGGATTCAAATTAGTAGGACAAGATCTATGAACAGTAAGTAGCCTGTGAAATACAAATAGGAAATGCAGATGTTGTTTTCCACTTCACAAGAAGTGCTTATCAGACAGGAAGTTCAGTTTGCAGACGTAGGTGGGAAAAGCCAGAAGCACAGAACAAGTCCCTTATTATTAGCAGCAGGCACTGTAGGAAGCCATGAAATAGAAAGAATTCAGAACTTCCTGAAGATGTTTAAGTAGTGTAAGGACATATATAATCATTGATTAGATAAAGCATTTAAAGCATTTGTATTTAAACAAGATTTTATAATTGTGAACTTGAGCACAGTCTTAAAGTTGTGCATACTTACAAATGGATTGCTGATTCTTGAAGAGTGAAGGTGCTACTAAAAAATGGAAAGGTGAGGTAAATCTTGAGGGCTGGTACTACTAACAGAAATGGTAACTGAGTGAAGAAGCCATGAAGATGTGGAGCAAGTAGAAGGCTGGTTTGTAACAGCTAACAAGAATTGATATTGTTAAAAAAAAAAAAAAAGAGAGAGACCAGACTGAGATAAAAGTGAATAACTTCTATCCAGACTAATTCACAGAAGTCACATCCCTAGGAATCATTCACTTGAGGGTTTCATATTTAACAAAGTAGGTACATGAAACAGGAAATATTTCGATGAACTAACATGCAACCAAATCTAGTTGCTGCCCAAAATTCACTAGAAACCAGAGCTTGAGTTTAAGGCCACATGAACATACGGCATCAAGACCTTCTGATCCCCACCACCTACAGAATACACGGGGCAAGAGGTCACTGGCTAGCTGAATAAAAAGGAACACACCTATGTAATTTTGCCCAAGACTTTTTTTTTTTTTTTTTTAAATGACTGGATAACATTATTTCCCTGCCTTTGACTCTGAGGACTAAATCACAGCATTGGTGTAATTTTAGACACTATGGATAGAAGACCAACAGGCTGGTACGTTCTTTTGCTCAAAGCCCTATGTGGGGTTGTATTTGTTGGTAAAGAACATATGAATGTAACATTAGACACATGTTGAAAGGCTCGTCATGTGTCTTGTACCTCAGTGTTCTGAAAATACCTCAGCTGTACAGAGACCATGTGATGTTCTAAAAGTAAAATCCAATGTGTAGTCCTTGAAATAATTCAGCTCCTGAGCAGGCAGAAATGCATTTTGTTTTACAAAGATTTTTACGTTATCTTCCTTACTAGGAATATTTTTGTCAAGTGTTTTTTTGGTTGAGAACGTAGCTTCCATTAAGAAAAGTCCATTATAAACTTCGATATTTTTCATCTTATATGTGTATGTTCCATAAAGGTCTGCATGTTTGTCTGCCTGATTTGGGAGAAAAACAAGTAGAACCACTGGAGTTCCTACAGAATAAAAATTCTGGATTTCACTTGCTTTAACCCTCAATTTTCAACTTTTGGCAAACATTCTCTGTCAAAATAGCAATTCAGCCCAAATAAAAACAATTATTTTTTCTTCTGGTTCTGTGAAACTTTCAACATCATTTCAATCAATACCTCTTTCTCTATTGGGCAATCAGCAAAGTACTTAGAGTTGCAAGAGACGACATTGTTCCCACCACTTTACAGATGGAACGCGTTGGTCCTAGAGCTCAGAAGCATTTGTTTTCTGTTTGCTTACCAAAAACCCACAAGTTATTGTGAACAACTCAACCAGAATTCCCTGCAGTTTGTAATTAGATGGTATTCCAGTTCATATCATCTGCTGAGAAAAGGGCTTCGGTTCTCTGATGATTACAATTCTGCTTTGACTTAAAAGGCATACTTTTCTTACATTGACTATGTTCTTGCTTCCACTGTAAAGTTATCCCTATAACAGGAATTTTTCTCAAGTCCTTTCATGAACTTGCCCCCTTAGGTAACTTCCATCATATCTGATACAGTGTACAGACCGGATACAGTCACAGTGAGCAGATCTCCAGCCACCATTACCTGCCATGGAGAAACACAAGATAACATTGCAAGAAATTAAAAGCTTAAGAGAAAAAAATCTAGGGTAAAAAAGCAAAAAGGCCTACTGGAAGAAATCCAGATTTCTTAAGAGCTGATTGCCACTTTAATACATTCTTAAGGGCAGAGGGCATGTAAATCTTAATTTATGTAACAGGACAACTAAGCAGATCCTTTAGAGAAGTTATCAGAACACCTGCAGATCCATGGCACATTTTAAAGAGCAGAGTGAGGCTATAAATACACATGGAGTGACCTCATTCATATTGTTCTTTCATAGGACTCAGATCTTTAGTTCAACAAAAAAAGGAAGAAAGTAACAAAAGGAGGAAAGACTGTCTTTTGGTTAAGAATTGGGAGACAGGAAGCCTGGATTTTATTTTTGGCTCAGCCACAGAAGTCCCTTATGGCAAACTTTTCCAACTTCAGGGGGATCAAATCAAGGAAGCGATTTTCAGAGGTCTTAACTGTAAGTACCTAGAGTTGAAAGACTTGTCTAGATTCTCTGCCTCGCCTTCTTCATCTGAAGCACAGTGAAAAAAACTTATACATAGATCAATAATTATGTAAACTTTCACAAGAAAACATAATAATAGTATTAAAACAACAACAACAAAATCTAGATATAGACACCTAATAGGCTCATCTTCCTGGTCCTCAAAGTATTCACTTTTAACAAAAAAAAAAATAAACCTTTAAATATTCAACATTGCCTTTGGTCTTATGTGAGTTGAAACCATAACCTGCAGGATCACCTTTCGTTTTTAAAACAGTAAGGATGTTCAGACAATGTATTAAACAGTCCAGCAGTATTGCATCTCAGGGGCTCAGGAAGACACCACCCTCACGTCATTTGCAAGAGTGACCGCCAGTTATATAGTACAAATTTCAACATTTTTCAGCAAGATAGTCTTTTTTGTTTTGTTTTTAAATACCTAATTTCCATGGACAATCCTCTTATTTAAAAAAAAAAAAAAAAAAAGTTTTTTTTTTTTCACATGTCTAATCATACTGAATTTGTCTCAGTTGCAACGACAAACCAAACATATTCTAGGAAAACAAAAACAGTGTCCTTTTTTGCTTTTTGTTATGAGTACCCTTTGTTTAGTTGAATGACTTCACATTGAGTACTCCAAACGTTAATTTTGGTTTACTGTGCAATATGGAAAGCACAAGAAACTATGACTACCATAAAAAAATGGGTACATTATGTTTTAACTTAAAGCAAACAAAAAGACTGATGAACTTTCATTACAAAGGAGGGGAGGAAAGGGACAGAAGAGAAAGATGATTTCTTTTACATTGGCTTTCCCATCTGGAAAAACTCACCAGAAATATGGAAAAACAATTCCAATAGATGCAAGTAAATAGTCACATTTTTCAAAAGCTATAACTAAAACACTACAAAATGTTGCTATATAGATCTCTAAGGAATGTACACACACTTGACATGCTACAGTGAGCTGGCCGTTACTGATGGCAACAGATTATTCTTTATGGTCATGTAAAGTGCTTTATGTAGGACTACTGACAGCTTTGGGGGACTAAACTAGATTTTTTTTTTTTTTTTAAGAGATCTATCTCCAAATGTTTTCTCTAAGAAAAAAATATCACAAATTCTAATTACCTAACTCAGTAAAACAAAGTTTTTGTAACAGTAATTTTGTTTTTCTTCAGGACAGTGTACATCTTTAAAATGCTGCATCATTAGCAGTCTAGATGTCAATTAGGGAAGGTAGGCCTGACAGTACGTTAGAAAACTACTAGCATAGTGAGTCATCACTCCAGAGTCTTTCCAATACAAGCAGTGATTTCCCATAAAATCCAGGAGAGAGGAGTGCAAACAACAACTCATGAAGCACAGCAGCCGAGTCTAAGGTCCCAGTTCTAAGCTCCTTATACAGCCAAGATAACTTGACTTTAATGGCTGCTGTGGAAACGTAAGGAATCAGTTTGTACGTATATGGTACTTTTATCCTATGGAGACAGATACTGCTGCTTGAGGGTGTGTTTGCATTTGCTTCTCAAAAGATTCTGAGCTAAACATGAAGCCCAGAAAGGCCACGGTGCTACACAGCACTAACCAACCTTAGTTGGATTTGTGTTACCTCTTCCCTGTGACAGGACACAGCAGCACATTTCTTATGAATTAATTCAAGCCCCTCTCACAAAAAGCAGGCTCATGAACTGGAAGGCCGCGGCATGTATACATCCTAGGCGTGGTTACAGGATCAACATGGGATAAATAATCCTTGCATCTTGCTAGTCATTTTGAAACCTGGCTTAATCCTTTAAAAATCCCTACAGGATCTATACCACTCCTTTCTCTAATCCAGAGAAATAACTTAATCTCACATAAGTCAATTCCTTCAGAAAAGCTGTTACGCTGAGGGTTTTCAAAATGAAAACCATTTTGTACAATTCCTGGACTTAATTGTTCCAGTCTATACTGCATTCTTTCTGCAAAACATTAGGGTAAATATCCATTTCCTCATTTTCAATTCTAGCCTTCCCTGTGCCTTCATTTGTCTGACCACTGACCACTTTCCTCTGCCCTTCATTCTTGTTACATGGGCTTTCTCTGATATAATGCTCAAACAAAAAAGATTGTCTTTCAGAATAAACCTGGAAAATAAGAGGTTCTTACTCACCCGGGGGCAAAGGATTACCAATTTCTGCCTTTTCATGCAGCCTCCATTAAGATAAAAGTAAAACTATGCTACAGATACTTGCTGCCAACCAGAAGCCAGCTTGTAAAAAACAATTAATTAGTAAGTAGAGTCACCAGTGTTTCCAGTCCCCCTTGGGGGACTGGAGAGATTATAACTTTAATATCATTACCACAGTTACAAATAGAGAAAGTAAACCAGGTTCAAGAAATGTATATTTACAGTTTTCAGCAGCCCTCAGAGTACAGCGAGGGCCAGTGATTTCCATCATGACAAACAGCCAACCCAGTAACTACAGTCACATCTCTACCACAAACATGCTCATCCATTTAAACCGATGACCGCATGTTCAGTCATCATTTACCAGGCTACAGGTATACAAATTTGAAAACGCCTTGACAAATGCTTCCTGGATTTCCACATTCATTCTCAATATTTTGTATGGACATTATTCAAAACTGAGTTTAAAATTGCTTTTTAATCAGTTTTGGATCCTCAAAAAAAAAAAAAAAAAACGCAGCTGCAGCCTTGGAGGCAGTTAATCACTCAAGCCTGCATGAAAGAGTGCACCACTTACCGCTGAACAGGTAACGGAAGGGAATCTAAGTGGTCCTCACCCTTAAAAGCCATATTTATCCTCTTATGTACGCTTTTCCATAGGCTGGAATCTAGAAAGAAAACAAACAGTCATTTAGTAAACTTAGGGGAAACTCAAGCCTCTTCATCCAGGGTGGCATGGCATTCTCCTGCTGATTTGTGGAGTTAACTCATCAGAAGCAATTCAAAAGGCTTCTTTTCCTCAGGCTGTCACACAACTGCAGCAGATAACCAAGGCCAATAAGTACATTTCGTGGCGTAAGAAACACAGGGTTTTGCATATTCATGAACTTCCTGGATTACTGCACAGGTCAGCGCCATCTGCATTGAACACGTTACTGAGTTAACACAGTTATTATTTAGTATCATTTCTAAGTCACGTTGCATTAACAAGCACTCCAGAGGAAATTGGTTTAGTAAAACTAATTCTTTGGGTTATCAAGAGTAAGAGAGCTCACAAGAGAAAGTAAGTGCAAGGTCGTACGATTCCAGGATCATATAACGCTACATTTACAAAAAGGCCCTTGATGTCCAAGTTTTTGAAGCATTAGATCCTTCCATATTAAACAATTTCATTTTCCTATTTGTTCAAAACACTGTACACATCTTCCCCCATGTTTTTGCTTTATACCTTGTGGCCAGGAGAAGCATCCAAACACTTCTGTACTAGAAAAAGTATGAGGTGTCAAAAATACAAAAAATGAGGATGCCATCTCCCTCCTTCTTTTAACTAGCCCCATCTTACATTAGGGCATTACCCACTATAGATCAATGCATATTCTCAATAGAAAGCAGAGAGTCTACAGAAATGGTGAAGCAATCCCCACTCATCCACATGGCTACAGGAAGAACTAATGCAAAATATCTGAAGGAGGAGATTAAGCCATGACTCAAGAAGAACAAGGAGATGAATGAATTTGGAGGAGGCAGGGGCAGCAGGGAAATGATGCTTCCTTAGATGTGAAGAAAAACCTGGGATCAATGGATCTCACTCAGAGAACATACACAGGAAATTAATGCTATTTCTGTCACCAACTGAGGGAGAAGGTTTTTGATGCAACCACTTGTGAAGTTCTGCCATTTCGTTATTGGCTCTTTCTGCAAGCTGAGTCAGCCAACATTTAAGAAACATGCCCCTCCAAATTGCTCTTGACACAGAGTAGTCCTCAGCGTCTTTCCTAGCAAACTGATCTCATTGCTAATGCACGTACTTGCTTCCCTCCCCCCC
>VXAA01006960.1:142500-169337 GCA_013399115.1 Anseranas semipalmata
TTTTAAATTACAGGCCAGCCAGTGGCTAAAGGAGAACAGTATGTCACCAGTGCAATAGATCCCAAAACAGATCCCATAGTGGGGGGTCTGTACCTGAAGACTATGCTGAGCAAGTGGCAAGCCGCTGGGCAAACAGCATTTTGTAGGACAGCGGAAGGCAAGGGGAGCAAAGAACTAAGCCTCAGGCCAAGGCAAGTTTGTAACACAGGCATGTCCAAGAAGAGATGAGAGCGGCACAAGCACTAACTTCCAAAAAGCATCATGAAGGATTGCTTTGTTCATCTCCTTCATGATCTTTCAATAGATCCTCAAAAGCAAGGAAGTTCTTAGAGGTTGCTTAAAGCAGGGAAGACATTTATTTACCCCTCCCTTCTTATGCCTCTCAAGTTGCTTAAAAATTTTAACTCTAATAAATAAAACTGGTGCATTTTTGAAGTTCCTTTTATTCTCCTACTGCATAGGTCAAATTTGTACAATGAATTCTGCTCAGTCCATAGCCTCACCTCACAGCAAGTCCTGCTTCCTTGTGTAGACCATGCTGCTCAGAAGAAATACCTACAGAGTACAGTGGTTTTACCGTTATACTTGTTAACATGGGGCTTCTACATACAGTGAAGATACAGCTACGATTCACTATTCCCCCTACAAACACACACACACACAAATCCAGAGGAGCTTAAAATGAAAAGAGATAAAAGCCATCTCCCTTTCCAGGCAGGAAATAGAGAAACGGAAATTAAGTGACTTACCCAAAGTTAAATATGAGACAAGCACAAATTGAAACCAAATACTACCCAGTCCATTACTATAAGTTATCACCTAGAGAAGATGATAAACTTGTATTTAACAGTTTCAATAAAGGGAAAAGAATAAGGACCTATACAAGTTACTCACTACAAGGAAGGAGGACAATAACATCTTTGCACATCTCTGTATACAATCTATTTTCTGTAATGAAAGGATTTCATCTTAATATCCATTTCAGTTAGGCAGTCTGAAAGACATCTTTACTTATATTGATATTCCTCTAAAGAACAAAAAAAATCTGACATTTTAACAGAGATGAGCAAAACAATATTATTAATTCAGGTCACAGCCCACACTACCAGAGTCTTTATTGGAAGTATTGCAAGGCATTACATGGTAAACAGTAGTGGTATTTTCACAATATTTGCTGGCAGCCATTAAGTTTTTGTTGTTTTTTTTTTATTTATTTTTTTCTTCATTTTACAGAGTTAATATCCAATTGCTCTTTTTTGTTATAACTCTGAAAACCTTAAAACCAACTTTAGACAATGAATGCACATTTACCTAAAAGTTAAACACAAAAGGCTAAGAATACCTCTCTCTAGTCATTGAACAACCTCTATTTGAATTACCAATAAACTTATTACTGACATGGGAGACCTATTAAAAAGTTAATATGGAAGAAAAACAAGAGATGTCAGAGTCACTGCCTGCTAATAAGGTATTTCAACAGAACACAGGAAGAGGGGACCCAATTTAGTAACAAGCACGTGAGCCAACACACACCAAGGAACATATGTAACAGATGTGGTTGAACTATGTATTTTCAAGGAGCCAAGCTCTATTAACAGTGATTCTACACCAGGCCTTCTCCATGCTAATTGCAGTGTCTGCCTTAAAGCATGTCTTTTCTAGAAGGAGACCAAAAAAAAAAAAAATCCAACAAAGTAACACAAACTTCTTTCTACAAGCTGGAAAAGAAGCAGAGCAAGTTCATGCCTGTATATAAAAAAAAAAAAAAAAAAGAAAAGAAATATTTTAGTGCACAGAAAGTTTTAAGTATTGTTTCTTTTTTTTTTTCCCTTTTTTAGTACCAATTAACTCCTCCAGACAGCCTGTTAGCAGAACTCTGTTGCCTAGTCACTATAATTCTACATAAAAGTCAAGTGATAAAGCAGCAGTGGGATTTTTCTTTTTCCTTCCTCTTTTATCCAAGTAGAAAATGCTGCGTTTATATTTTTGAACCACTGCCAAAGAATATCCAGTCATCAGACATTTTCTCCCTCTGTCCTTCACACAAAGTGATGTGAAGGGGCCAGGAAGCTGTAATAATGATGCAGACAGGGAATCCCCAGCAGTCCTAGAGGCAGAACAAACTGCTCTGTAGGATCATTCCCATATTCAGTTCCTCAGGAGCAGGTGTAGCATGGCCAGAGCACATCAGGAAAGCCCTAGCAAATCTAAAGGCTCAGGAGAACTTTGCAGCCTGTACACATTAGATCAGATTTACTCCAGAGATCAAGCCATGTCTTGGGAATAGCTTGGAGAGGAAAGAGCAAAGCCTACTTCAAGTCAATGTGCTGCACTCAGTCTGTGTCAAAAGCACTCCTGCGCCTCTGGCTGCTGACCTCCAGGAAACCAAGCAAAGAATGTTCAGATGGTATTATCTGAGGTAATCACCCCCCCTTCCTTTCCCCTCCAGTTTACAGGTTTTAGTATGGAAGGGCCAATGAAGAGAGCACAGGCAACAAGCCAATAGAAAGAGACACAAGGAGAGGAGCATTACCAAATAAAGTTTGGATCTTGAATGATGTACATATGAATAACTATGCTGCGCCTAAGAGCTTGCACCATTACCGATGCCGATAGAACAAAACTGGACGCCGTTTTCCAAAAATGCATCTTTGTCATAAAAAAAAAAAATTTAGTCCCTAAGGATTTAGTGAAAACATGGAAGAACTTCAGGGTTTGCCACTGACACTTAGTAAGTAAAAACATTAGTGTAGAAAAAAGAGGGCTTTGTGGTAGGCCTTAGGATTTTGTCTCTGATTAAAACCCAGCTGTGCTGAACAGTCAACGCAACATCCTCCATCAGCTTATAGCAACATTGAGTAAAATACATCACAATTCTGTAGTACACACTACTGTTGTTATAAGTATTATAGCCCAGTAGGGGTCTGTGTATCTTGATTTAAAAAGTGATTACTATGTAGAAGTGCTGCTCCAAATTTGGAAGGTGCACAAATTATGCCCTATATCTTTTCTCATTTGTAACTCCCAAACATATAGCAAGTCACTGGAGTCCTGCAACTTACCATGTATCAGCTGAACTACAGTAATGGACAGTGCTACTCGGCTGATGTTCAGTAACCTATTACGCTAAGGAACTGGCAAGCAAGTTTTGAGCACAGGATGAAATACTCCAGTATGTTCCAGGATGGCTGTATTATTTGCTCTCGTGACTTTTCTAAAGAGTGATATTGAAAGAAAAGAAAGATTACATTTTAATTAGTACAAGTCTCACTGCAGAAGGCAGCTAATATTTTGATATTTCTAATATTTCTAAAAATTTTCTTAATATTTCTTATTTTTAACAGTTTGTGATGGCACATGTAGAGCAACATACACCAGAATTAGCTGGAAATAAAGGTCCCAGAGCCAAGCTTTTGCTATTAACAGCCAAATTCAATGACTTCCTTATCATTAAGCTTAAGAGTATTCAGATCCCAGACTATTTTTCCCTCCTCATAGAAAAACATTGCTGTGACCTTGAATTTTTATCCACAATTTTGGCTTGAGTCTTGCAGTTATTTATGGCTATGCCACACTGAAAGTCATACATAGATACACAGAGTTACATCTTCAAAACAGTCTGTTTATTCCCTTCCAATGCAAACTTGTGCTCTAAGCCTCCATGCACACAAGACTTGTAAGACCAGAAAATCTTTAAGCATGAAAATTCTTCCTGAATTTCCAATCCCAGAAATCTGATGTTGACCATTTCAGGTGCAGATGCACCAAAACTTAGCTGAGGCTGATCCATTACCCTAAAAACCTCAGTCTTAAGTCTCATTTTTGTTACTTGTGATGCGTGGGATGTGGGAGCAGACCATCTCCCATTTGCAAGAACAGGACAAGAGTTGCCAAGAAAACTCCAAAATCTCTCCAGAGAGCTCATTTCACTAATACCAATGTTACTCCATTTATCACCTCTCGAGAGAGCATTTAGCACTTCTACAGAGAGTTTAAGTTTTACATCTCCATTTTTCATGGTCAGCCTCAGACAACTCTGCTCACTTCCAAACATCCGTCATCTCCCAGTATTGACAATGGGAAAGCCAGTAATTGGCCTCAGCAAGAAAACAGACACATCCCTAACCCCTCTGGGGACAGAGTATATTTTCCACCTGCAGATATGGCTCCCCCCGCTCCCTCCCCCAAGGGTGCCTAAGCTTAGAGATACTAGCAAAAATCCAACATTTACATCACCTGGATCCCAAAACTGCCCGTACCAATTACACTTACATTATACCAGTACATACTTGGGGTCCAGGCATGTAAAATAACTTGCTGGGTATTGCCAATAGGCATCTCCTGATGTGCTAACACCTTGGCATCCAAGAGGAGGAAGGATCTGCCATCTGAGTAGTCAGGGAGACAGCCTGGTCCCCACCAGCAGTAGGTAACGGCACATATCAGTTTCCATTTAAATACACATTGTTTGGACAAGACTCAGAACAGAAGCTTCAGGGGCACTGCCCATCACCTGTCTCAGTCAGTGCCCAGGTGAAAGAAGATGTTTCCTGAAACCACATGCTGTCTACATTCATTACCATGACTTGAATGTCATATAGTAATTTGGAACTTGAGTAGATGGGTCAGCTTTGATAGCTTCTGTCAATGCAGACTTCAGTGAAAAACCCTTCCCAAAAGCTGAATCAATGCTCACAGAGCAGTCCCTAGCACTGAAATGTTTTTATTTAAAGATGAAGAGCTATGAGCAGCAACACGTACATGCAAGCAGAAAAGTGACATCCTTGAACTGGAGGAAAAAATTTAAATTACTGCAGTGGTAAATGTAAATCAGTTCTGAGACCCAGCCACCTAATTGTCCATTAAGATATCAAAAAACAGATTCTTCTTTTAATTTAATAGTCTTCTAAAAGGGAACCCAAGAAAATGCTAAGCATTACTCATGGTGGAACTACAGGATGGAGCTTTCGACTCATGACTCATCCAATTTAAGTGAAAGTAGTTCATAAGCAGATTCTGAAAAGTTTCAAAGCACAAGATGAATTTACCTTTAAATAAACCATTTCAGTAAAAAAGAAAAAAATCAGTTACAGGAAGCACAGGACAGTGGTTACAGCTAGGGAATGAAAATAAGAAAGTCATCTTGCTTTCTACAACAAGGTTTGTCACCAACTTCCTCCAGACTACAGAGCAAGTTATTTAACTTCTCCACATTCTGAAGTGATGGTATATCCCATGCTTCTGTTCTCTTCAGTGCCCAAGTGACCAATTACATGTACAATTATGTTTTTGGAGTGGGTTTTTCTGTTGTTGTTTTATTTACAACCCTTGAACCTCAAGTTGATTTTAAAACATCTGACCGAGTCCAATTCTGAGAATTAAAGAGTTCATACCTGCGAAACTGGAATGTTTAGTGCACAAAAAGGTTTTTAAAAGAATGAGATGATTGACCACTGACAGGAGATGACTGAAGGGGAGTTCAATAGTTTAAAAAAAAAAAAAAGTCAGGAATTTTAACTTCCTAGAATCCGTAAAAGATTAGAAGAATAAAGCAGAGCAAAGTCAAAACTCAGATAGGAAATGCTTTTTCATGAAACTTGTGCCACTTGTTCCCATGAAGTCACTGCTACTCAAAAGCCAGTATCACAGAATGGTTGAGGTTGGAAGGCACCTCAGTAAACCTCAGAAAGGAACACATTTATGGGTAATAGAAATTACCAAAGTAATGATTTTTTTTTTTTTTTTTTTTTAATCAATCTTGCACCTCAGGACAGTTGCCACCTGTATTGCTTCCTCCTCTTCAGATATTATTGGAAGTTTGGCTTCTGATTGTAGCTGAAGATCAACCTCTTCCAGGATAACATGGAGCTGAACAGAAGAACTAGAGGAAGCCTGGGGCCCGGAGGAGTCAGTGAGAAGGACACAGACACATTAAAGCACCCAACAGCCCTAACAGTGATTTCAGTGGTGAAATAAATCCAAAACATATGCTACATTTAGGAGTTAAAATTGACTGGGACCTTTCTAAAATTACAAGTACAAAACACAAACTTCTGCAAATAATTATCAGGTCGTATACCCATAAAAGTCAAGAGAAGATATTTTATTACCTGCTCATCTTACTTATTTACGGAATAGAGCCAATATTAGTCAGCACAAGTAGCTGTTTGCAAGCAAGAACGCTTCAATCAGTAATGAAGGAAGGTAATTAAAATGAGGGAAATCCAAAACACAGTTATACCTACTAATCATGTCATCTAAATTGTACTATTTTATTCATTAAAAATAAAGCTTTGAAACAAAGATGCCATATTTTATGCAAGTTCTTGATTACCTTTCTGCCGAGGGAGCATGTAATTTACAAGAAAGAGGACTTAAAGCTTTAAGTGCCTCTGACTTAATTCAGCATGCTGTATTGATGGTCCCATTTAGATGATTCCATTTTAGGCCCCTCTAACGCATTAAAGGCATGACTTACTCACATCCATTTGGCTAATGATCCCCTACTGCTCTAAAGTAAATGACAGCTATTTACAGTAAATTATTCAATTAGATAGAGGGAAGTGCAGTATTCATTTTATATTGTTTGACATGGCAAAACAGAAGTGTGTAAGACGGCAGGTGGGGCATTTTAATCTTTCAGAATCAATTGTTTAATCCACAGCAAGAAAATGCACTCCACAATACTCGTCACCATCAGAATTTTATTGTAAACATTCTAAGAGATACTGAAGTGTTGCAACTCCAGGTAATATAATTCTGCCCAATTCGGAAGTCAGTCATCATACAATGCAAGGAATGCCAATAGCCAGCATCATATAGAACTGCTTTGTTGTAAGCATAAATTCAAGTTACATACTAGGGGATTTTTGTTTCTTTAAACACATGTTACCAGGTATCTAGGAAACCAAATTCCCATTTAAAAAAAAAAAAAAAAAAAGGATTTTATAAATGGGCAATCCTGAATCCTATTTATTTGTAATGGGATTTATACTACTAATTGCCTGCCTCACTCTCAGAGGTCTGAATCTCCCAAGACATTAGGACAGAGGGATATTTTTTCTTCATGTAATCCAAGGAAACAACAGCTCAGCTGCCCTCACAAATTAAGGAAAGGGATTCAGAAAAAATAATCAAATAAAGGACAAGCTAGCTAAAGGAGAAATTCTCCTTATCATGGATATGAGCACAAAGTCCAAGGCACAGGTAAGGCTGCTATGCATCTTGAGCCTGCCAGTGACCATGCTTTGCACAGTTCCCAAGTCTCCTAGCATTTAACACAGAGGGGACGAAGGAACCGTATTGTGTCCAAGCCCCCTGACTTGCCCTGATTTTGGAGAGTTTCTCTCTTCTGTGAACCTGGAGCACAGCAGAACAAGTCTCAGGCGCTCCAAATAGAAGAACACTTTCCTCTGGCTCACTTGCCAATGCATTTAATTTTCTGTAGGCAGGGGGCCAAGCTCAGCAGGCACAGCTCCTGCTAAGTTTAATGGAAGTTGCACTTGCCTATGCCAGCAAGTGAAGTTTGCTCTGGGGACTGCGAGCATCACAATACAGAAAATACAACTGTAGCCACCTTCTGTATTCAAAGGACACATTTGAAAGGCTATGGAATGGACTACTTAGTTTTCCTTTGTGTCACCTCCTCTAGAGCTGCTGGCACAACAAAACCCTTCCTGCTCGTAGCACGTATTCAGACACTTCCATGAGCAGGGATCCCAGACCAGCTGTTTGTAGCAATGGGCTTAGTCAGAAGACCAGCTTACTGCCACTGGACTACCTGTGGACTTAACCGATGTTTGGTGCCCACATACACAAAAGCGCTGGCCAGATTGTACAGACCTCGTACACACAGCTCCTGAATTCCTAAGGAAGGTCTGCATTTCAATGGCTCCAGGGGCTATTTTCTGAAGTTTTGTTCTTATTTTGCTAGCTACCTTCCCCGTCTTTGGAAGGATTTATCACATTTTAAGTCCTAGCTCCACCAGAACCAAATATATCTATCAAATATTAGTCCAGATCCTCAGTGGCTCTAAATGATGGATGCCACGACAATTCTTAGCAGGCAGACCACTCCACTATTATTTGCAGAAACTCAGAAATCCCCTCTATTTGAAATACTTTTTAGAGGATATTATAATACAAGTAACACTAATAACAATTCTAGACCTTAACAAGCAGTACTGCAGACTTTCAGTCTCCAGAGTGGCTTTCTCTGCTTTACCAGCACCTCTTCACACAATGTCTTCCCTGTCCTCCCTCCTGCTCTCAGACTAAACATACAGATATCTGCTGACGTTCCCCCTGGTGTACAAGCAAGTGGCTCAGACATGCATTCTTTAAGTATGCGATGATGTTCTGAAAAGATCCACAGTTACTTTCGGCTGAAAAATTACCTGCCTGAAAGGCACTGAATTAAACCAGACTGCAAGCCAAATTCTTTGTCTAGTAAGAAGTTCAGAATAGTGAAAACACTTAGCACTGCCCTTGAAATCACTAAGGAAGCCAAAACCAATAATAATAATAATTCAGATAGGAAAACAAATAATGTGAATTTGGATCCATGTTTTTAATAGTTTAATTCACTAAAATGGACTTCTCTTCACCAAATAATTAACATTTGTATTTTTCTAGTTCTGAAATCCACCAGACAGCCAAACAAGAAAGTCCAGAGCAACTGAGACATTCAAGGTACGTTGCCAATAAAGCTGCTACCCATCATAGCTACACTGAGCAGCATTCAAAATGAAATACTGAGTGTACAGAATAGTATACATATTTCTGAACAGTTGTTCAGCATAGGCTGCTTGGAGTGACAAGACACTGAAGCGGAGGAGGCTGGAGGAGCCAATGCTGCACCTCAGTTTTTCCCTAGCTCTTCACAGAGAAGTCCTTCCCTGGGACCAGGCTGTGATGGGCTGTGTTAGGTGGGAGCACAGCTCAGCAGGCCACTCGCACCAGCATGGCCAAGCCAGCCCAAGAACACGGCTAGTACGGTTGCCAAGAAAATATAAGAGCAACAGCTGGAAGGAAAGACTTGGCCTAGGATGAGTCACTTGACATCACCTCCTTTCAGATGGCACAGGGAGGAATACTGAGGCACAGGGACTCGCAGCTTCCATGCCCTCATCCTCATTTACTGCCGGTCCCTGTTGTCCCTGTCGTTCAGAAGTTTCTCCAAAACAAGCAAATTAAGTGCTCCAAACAGACTTGATTCACAAGCAGTATTTCCAAAACACTCGGACATCCCTTGCTGTGAGGCAGAACACACTACAATTATACCAAAATACTGTACAGCTTCTCTCCACCTCATGCAGGTGCACCGCATTCTCATTCATATTTCAATTAACAGACATTAAGGGTCAGGTGCACACATCAGCTAGAAAATGGCATGATGATTAGCGAGCCCAGCCCTGCTCCCATAACATCAAGCTTGGTTTGTTTTGAGTATTTTCTCAAAACCTTTGACATTGTTTTCTAGCTATGGTAATACTTAGATAAATAAAGGAACAGATAATATTTCCATATGAGGTATTGAGTATGCCATCCTATAACGGCCCCTCTCCCTAATTTCATAATTCATACATGTTTAAATAAAGTATACACTGAGCATTTTTAACAGCACCAAGCACAAAGTAGAACCACTCCCTGAGGCTTTCCAGGTCTCCCACAATGTCATCAGCTGTTTAATACATGTCTGTAGAAGTGGAAGGCTAGCAAATTTTTTAAATATTTTCTTCCTCAGCAGCCAGAGGTCACCTTTCTTCTCACAAGTCTTATGAATGCTCTCTTCAGTCTTATACTAAGGAGAGAGAAATGGGAGGAGAGAAGCGAGAGCACTCAAACACAAAGGATGTGAAAAAGTAGATATGAAAGAAGAATTTACTCTAGTGAGAGGCACTTGCATTGAAAAGGACTATGATTTGGTCTGAGAAACAAGCAAAAGATGGGACATGAGAAAGGTTCCCTGCACCCTAAGCTTCTAGCTTCACATATCAGTCAGTTGGAGACAGTAAGTCCCCAGTGCAAGGCAGAGCTTCAGCAACGACAAGAGCACATTTCAGGCACAGTAGTTACATGTTACTCATACACACTTCAACCAGACAATCCATGTTGGCTACATTATTCTCTTGAAAAGTATGATAACTTGGCTTTTTTTCCTTTTAAGCCCCCTAACTTTTCTTCATTTAATGATTTTTCCAAAAGTGCTTAAAATCAAGTATATTTTAAGAATTAAATTACAAAATCTTGCATATAAAGACTCAAATTCCTATAAATGAATGAATACCCTGTTTTCTGGAATTCTAATCAGTTCTACTTTCTAGTTCATCCCCATTAGATGGCAATCTCCAGAGCATTTTTATGACCGCTGCATATTCTTTCCTGCTTTTTCCTTTAAAGGAAGCCTATTGATTACCGGATCTTGTAACTTGCATCCAAGTGCAGGTCCCAGCAGAAAAAAAAAAAATATATAAAGTGCATATAAACATTGGTACCTTTATATCTTATAAGATAGAAGGATACCAGCATTACTAAGGCAAATCCCTTTCTAGTTCAAAGTCAACCTAAATAGAGATATTTCTTCCAAAAGCCATCTATCAGCACTGCGATGTCACACAACACTATGCATGCGAGAGCTCCCAACTGGCACCAACAAACCTATCTTCCAAACATCAGTCAGCATGGCCCTACAGATGCTGTTCTGAATCATATTAATAATCTTAGCTGAGAAGCGAGACTAATTAATATGGTGCATTAGACAAGCTGGGGGGGGCTCTACTGCTTGAAAGATGGAGAACACCTCACTCGCTATAAATTGGTGTCTAGCAGCTCTGCGTGGCATGGCCATGCTCTAACATTTCTAGAGAAATCCAGCTCCAAGTATGTGCCGACCTCACTATCACTGACTATCTACATTTTCTCAGGATGAGACCCAGTGCTGAACATATATTAAACTGGCCCTGTAACTCAGGGCTAGCAGGAAGGTCTCTGCTGGTTAGCAGGGGCACTTGGGGAAGGCAGAGGGCTGGAGCTCTGGGTGTAACAACACTCCTCTGTCTCTTGGCTTCTCTCCCCCACTCTGCTGCCCGCAATTGCTCCTGTGACCTCCGTGGGAGGGAGCTGAGCAGCCCCGAGTCACAGCTGAGGGCACCGCTGGGAGCCCTGTCCCACAGGGATAACAGTGGTCAAAGCACACACCCACCCTTCCCGTAACGACTCCATGAAGACAGGAAATCAAATCAGACTTTCTTTCATCCACAGCCAGGTTCCTATGAGCACCTTCAGTAGAAAGTAAGAGGGGAAAAAAGCAGCCACACAACACACCTAAAGTAATCTTACTTCAGCTGTGCTTTGGCAAAAAAAATCCTAGGCAGCAACAAGATTTTCCTTTTAGCTAGCAAACAGATCCCATTTCCCTTTTTCCAGGGCCCACATCTGTATATTCAACTATAGTTTGGTATCAGCATTTATAGCTTTCATATGGTTACTATTTCTAAGGAAACCGCTTCCTCAGTATAGACACAGTTAGTATATTTTCTTTTTTTCAAGTTATTCTGGATTTGGCAGAGTATTTGTGAGAACGGGGGAGAGGAGGGAGGAGAGACCACAAGGGACAGCAATCAGACCAAAAGGAATCAAAGGTAACTATGTTTCTTAAGAGACAGGAAAACAAATATACAAAAAGCACTGGGAAATTATTTTTTCAAGCTTGCTTTCTGTCTTTCTTTTCTCAGTAGAGGTAGCTCGGCCATTCAGATCCTTTCCGCTGGGACTTCATGTACGTGGTAAAAGTTACCTGTACAAGGACTAAAGCAGCCAGATCTCCATCTTCACTACTACCGTTTGCCGAGGTGCTGCTTCCCAGGGAGCACAGTGCCGGCAGATGACAGCAGCTTTGCTCACCTGCATTGCCTGGGATAAGACACAGCCATCACCGTGTCAGTAGAAAACGCCAAGTGTTTACATAGTGCAATCTCTAGCACAGCTACATCGTGGTGGATAGCTCACAGCAGCAAACGCAACCCAGTCTCCAGCACACACTGAGTCGTCTTCTACCTCCATTTTCTTTCTGTTCTACCCAGCTCAGCGTAAAACAAAAATAAAGCCTGTTCCAATGGACAAGGAACAGGCTCCTTTTTGAATTGCCATTTCAGTACTAAGTTTTCAAACAGCAATTCCTAAATATGTAAACTCTTCAGGCTCCACGACAAAGAGTGGCATTAAATACTATGGGACTGTTAAAGAAAATATAACCCCAGTCCTCAGCTTGCCCTGGTACTGAGGCTACAGTCTCTCAGGAGAAAGCCTTTGCCTGCCTTAAGAGTTTACAGATCAATGCATTAAACTGATAAAGACAAGTCTAAGAAACAAGAGCACATGTTTCAGTCTGCCACTGACGTGTTGCATGGATTGACGTCAACCATTGCAGCCGCTTGCTCCATCAAACCATAACAGGATGATTTTTTTGACACATAATAAATACTGCCTACAAAAAACAGCCAGCCACCCATCCTGAAACATCTCACCTGGCCTGTAACAAACAAGAGTCAGAAAAAATAAGAAACCCCGAGATCCACAATTGGCACAATCAATGCATTCAAACTCCCTCACATTTGGGAAAGACATGCTTAAATCCCATAAGCAGTGAATGCTTGGCAGTATGGTTCCTTTATGTGAAGAAAGTCAACATTTGCAAGTTACTCAGGTCCTGATCTTTGAGAACAAGTTGACCTAGTTTTAATTCTTCCTGTGCTTGCCTCTTTGAATAGGTTTGCTTTGTCAATTGCAATGCCTGGGAAAGTATGGAAACCAGCCAGCCCTCAAAGATTGCTCCCAACAATATTTTTATATTTTCTAGTTGTTGCTTTCTGATAACTCCAAAATTAGTGTATACATATTTTATATCTGTTTCATCTGCCATTGAGACTCCAGCTGAAACCTTAAAACAGCTGAAGATCAGCAGGCCTTTCAATTCCAGTGAAAAAGTTTTTAAATGTTTTTTTTTTTCTCCAAATGAAACTAGATCTCATGAAGCAGATCTTGAAGAACAAAATATTTCAAGGAATCAGATCAGATTCAAGGGATCAGATTTTCAAATAAAGAAAACAACAAAAAGCAGCAGAAATCTTTTCTAAATTTGATGTACACTGATTTTCTGAGTCAAATATATGGCTTCCAGGATAACACAAAGCACATCTCTGACATTTGAATTATAAAATGACTTTTCTGAAACTAGATATAATGCTTTAGTACAAATCTATTAGAAGCGTAACCTAGAGTGAAGCAACAGCCTCTGTTTTACTGGAGGACAGCGTGGATGCCAGCAAGAGATGGCAATCATGGAGCAGAGCCAGTTTATACCAGCTGAAAATATGGCTCACTCTCCTTGCCATATAGAACTGTAATCTAAGAATACTATCCAATGACCCAGGTTTATTAACGTGTACTTCCTCCGAAATTTTCATACTCTGCCCTGAAGTAGGTAGTGACCTAGAATTCAGCATATGATGCAATGAGCCATCTCTGGAGAAAATGCAACATCGCCAGATGTCACTTCCCTGCACAAAAAAACTCAATCTAAGTTGTAAATACTGTGCTTTTTTCCCCCCTATACATGGGTCTGTTGTCTTGCAGCATAGGGCGGGTAATTGGAAATGGAACACTGCTTTTCGGAAGGATCAGAACACAGGCCGAAACCATCATTTCTCAAGTTCTATTCAGGATATATATTTTTAATACTAACAATTAAGCAGAAATAATCAGCAATCAGACAGTAAAAAAAAATAATGTGTTGTCAGTATTAGCTACAGCATACAAAGAATAATTTTAAGAGCAAAAGAATTTGGAAGGGTGTCACAAAAAGCAGAAACATTTAGTTGCTCTTCCTGAAGTTTTGCCACTTCATCTACAATTTTTAGGAACTAGTTACTGTAAGCTATGTGTTACAAAGGATTTCGATCACACAAAACATTTAACTAATATATCAATTATCACATTAATTACTGCCATAATTAAAATAATCTGCCTTGACGAAAATGAAATACAGATACCCTTATCGCTATGAAGGAAGGCAATGGTCATTTCCAGCCAAAGACCGAGATCTTGAGTCTGGTGTTCACCTCATCTTGCACCAATCACAAGCATGTTTACAACTGCAAAATTTAAAAGTAATCAGATCACCCAAGAAGTTAATAAGAAATCCTTCCTTCTAAAAGCAAACCGTTCCTTTGGATTACATGACATAAAAAAGCTCACATTTATATTTACAAGTAGTTTTCAAAGCTACAAATCAAGAACAAAATAGAAGCCAGCATACTAATGCAACATAGATGTAAAGTTCAATTTGTTTTTCATGGCATTGTAGCCCAGTTTAGTACTTAGGCATGGCATTTACTTTTGTCTTTTAATCCATCCTAATAGACAAGCAGACAGATGTCCTATGAGCCACTTTTTCACACTAAAGGACTGCTGAGTGCATTTCTGCCCACTGCAGGCCTGCAGAGTGGAGAGGTAAGTGCTCTAGCCTTGCATGGACACATTGCAGCTGTATGCCACACTGTTCGACATCATACATCTGAAAGAAAAACTAAAACCATTCACCCAAGAAACTGCCACATTTCTACACGCTCCCTCTTCAATAACCAGTACAAAGAAGAAGCTAGCAGAGCTACAGTCAGGGAATTGCTCCAAGAGACATTTAGCATCATTAAATTAACAGACTTACCAGGAAGGGGATGAATGCTGTTGCACCTTGTTAAAAAAACAGACATCAGTAATGCCCAATTTTTCCCTCTCCTTTTAAATCCAGAGGAAAGACATTAGGCACAGGTTCCATGCACATGGATATGTAATGTCATAGAACAAGTGAGGTGACAATTCAGTCAGTTTTGTGTCACTTTGCCATTATTCAGTCACAAATAATTAATTTAAATAGGCTCAATGTGGTGGAGAATGAAAGGTGGGGTTTTCTGTTTTTGTTGTGGTTGTTTAGTAACTTTCCATGTCTATCCAAGATTTTAAAAGTTGATGATCCTAACAGACAACAAGGCTGCTTTTCTGGACAGAAATAGAAAAGCATTAGTCTCATTCACATACTAGCTCTAATACTCATCAACTATGTCTCTGCAATGATTGCAAGCTAGTGGTTTACCTAGTCCCCAGTGCTGGCAGGGTATAACCACATGTGTTCAAACTTCCTTCCACTTTTCTTAAAACACCATGTGGAGACAGTGATCTGGAGAATGAGAAATAATGCAGCACCTTTGGCAACACGCTTCGTTTCAGCTTCCCTCCTGGTTCCTCCCAGCACCGAAGGCAAGGAGCAGCTGCTGCACAGCCTTTGTGCTGCTTGTAAGCGTCCTAACAAGTTGTTCTCTTAGGATACTGCCTGCAGGACCTCTGCAGCCTCAGCCATGTATCCAATAATTACTTAGTCAGTAACTGACTTCAAATCAATAAAGGAAATAGTTTTCAATCACAGTGTTTAAGGCTCCACTAATTTTACCATTCTTGTGAACACTGTCCTACCCATTAGTTTGGATACCACGGGAACATCAGATATTACTAAGCCAAACTCTTAGCCAGCAGTTGACATAATGCTGAAAGCAGACTCAATTCCCTTTACTTCCTCTGAAGCAAGGAATGAAAGCTGAGCTCATGTTTTGTTACCAAAACGGAATTCTTAGAATAGAAGTGAAGGGGCCAATTCAGCCCTTTCAAAAATCTGCGTAACCTCAGAATAATAGTCAGGTCCATGATGCAATTAACACAACTAGTATCACATTCTGAGGGTTGACTTATTGGGCATGCATCTGGAATTACAAGTTTACATACGTCTGGCTGGAGGAACAGCAGTACTGGTGCTCATTTCCAAAAGATCAGCATTTAGTTGCTAAAAAATCATTACTTTTTTTTTTTTTTTAAATATAAGTAGAATTCCTTCTGTAATCATATCCTCTTTGGTTTCTTCCTTAGCCCAGTTTTTGGTACTGGAAGCTGCTGAAGTCTATCTCGGACAGACTCATTAGCTGGGAAGACAGCATACCTAAAGCCAGAACAAAGCCCCTCTGCCTGAAGAATTGACTTCTCCAGTGAAGAACTGCTGCATTCTCCCTTCCTCAGGCCAAAAGAGACCCTCAATCAACTTGTAAAAACCTGCTTTAGAAGAAGAACAACAGGAAGCCTGCAAGCTACAATAGTGCAAACTGGGCAAGCACGGTCAGCTCCTGCTGCTGAATCATTACAGCTCCCAGCCTTGGTTCAGCTTTCTCCGCATCGGCCAGAAGGACCATATGCTGCTCTATGCTGAGAAGTCATTTGCATTTAATCCAGCTAGTTTATGCTAACAACACCTTTTAAAAATTCATTGCATACAGGATTTGCCATCCAGCCTCCCAGTTCCTTCTTCAATAATACATAAAAAACAGCATGAAGAAACTTTACAAAACGGAAAGGTACCATCACCAAAGACAGAGGGGCATGTAATGCAATCATGAAACTTAAGGAGAATCAAGCTCAACAGCACTCATTTTCTAGTATAACAAATACATCATTTATGATGGTTTGCTGTTAGCTGCAAGTTTTTACCTGAACACATTTTGTTTCAAAGGAAAGGCAAGATCGACTGCTGCTAGATGTGCTTTATCCATGGCTTCACGCGAAGTGCAAATATATGAATATAGCAGCCCTCAAGCTCACCTTTTTTTTGCAGACCAGAATACAAATAATTCCTTCTCTATTCTGACTTATTCAATAAGATTGCGATTCTCTTTAAGAACAGCCTCAAAGCTCTGGAAGGGGATTATTTTCTGTTGTTTGTGGGTTTTTGTTCCAAAGCCCTTTAAACATGTTTGCATATGTAATAGCAAGAGAATGTAGAATCTTGCATATTATGAGAAACAGTAAACAAGGAAAAAAGAAAGAGCAACCAGACAAAAAAAAAACAACATACCTCTGTTATATAATCTAAGAAAAAGCCGTAAATCCAAAGAAATTCTTGCTTTAACTTACACTGCTTAATGTGCAAAAATATCCCGGACTTCAGTTCTGCCAGGATCCCAATCCAGCAAAGTACTTAAGGATGTTCATAGGAACCAAAATGAAAAACCTCACATGTTTAAAACCTGACACCTGCTTAAGTGCTTTGCTACATTAGGGCCAGCAACCTCAGCACTTCTCAGCTAAGCTGCTTGTGAATCTTCACTGAAATTAGTTGCATTGTCCTTCACTGCTTGCCTTTAACCTCTTCAACCACCCTGCGGTTCGGAGCATGGGCCACCTGAGACTTGACTGGCACAGCTGCTGTTTTTCCATTAAAATGCAGAGTAAAAGTGGTTACTTCGCTTTTGACGTAGCTCCTGAAGAAATTAAAGATAAACCTAGTACAGAAACTTTCAGTAAGAACATACCGAAAAGAACATGTCCCCCTTGCGACTCCTGAGACTTGAAACCTTTTTTAATGCCTCATCAGAATGGCTGCCCAGCACGCCAGCCTGAAGGGCCATTTGGAAGCAGCAGCTCCTGGTAGCTCATTTGGAAGCGAGGCATTTTTCTCACAAATGTGGTTTTCTGGTTAGAGCACCAGGCTGATCCTGCCCCTGGTTCCCACACAGCCCAGTGAGTTACGCCCTGATTCAGCAAAACACGTCCAGCCAGGAAGATACAGAGCATATGCTTAAGGCCAATTTGTTTCACTGAGATTTGAGCGTGTTCTTTATCAAAGTAAATTTCTGCTTTGTTGGACTATAGGCTTGTGTGTTACCTTCTACAAAAGAAAAAATATTAAATAGAAAAGGACTATTCTTCCCTTCCATTTGCCTTTCTGCCTTGCCTACTTAGTCAGAAAACTATACAGATATGAAATAACTTCCAGTCTATTTTATCCTCCATTGTGTGAACATAACTCTCAGTTAAAGACTATTAGAGTAAATTGAATAACTCTAAGATGTGAAAATTTGGCCAAAGCATTTTTTTAGACAAATTAAATACACACAGATTGTAGTTGGCAATCTATTTCAAATGATAAAATGAGACACAGCAATATGCTGTACAGAATTCCACTGCTTCCATACTAGAAACACAATGTGTAACAACCAAGTCTTTAGATGCGTCTTGCAATGAAGAAATAGTACCCAAAATACATAGCTGGCAAGCAAACAATGGTCTGGAAAATGACAATACAGATTCACATAATAAAAGAGAGCATAAGTGGAGATGATCTTGTGAATAAGAAGATGAGCACGGGACAATGGTATTACAATGCAAACTCAGATGAAAATTAGTTTACTATTTAGAAAAAAAGAAAAACAAGGGATGGCAAATTAAAGCTGATTTTGGTTATATGCAAATTTGTCTAATTCTTTACCAATACCCCAACAAATCTCTCCAGATACTGTCCCTTTTGGTAGCAAGGAGTGATAATGGCAGTACCGCTGTCAGGAAGAAAACGTTCTAACACATGAACCAGGTGTCAGCAGACCAGGGTGACACAGCACAGTGGCTGACAAGCACCTGCCTCTTCATCAGTCAAGCCTTCTGAGCCCTTGAAATATTGTCCTATACAGGAATTATTTGCACAAATGTGGGTATTTTGAACACCAAAAATGACAACTCACACTATCAGTAGAAAGCTATGTTACAAGAAAAAAACATACAGAAGTATAAGCGTCTCCCTCCCTTTAAATAATTTTTAAAAAACAGTTTAGCATGAGCCTTGCCTGCACACAAAGTATAGCTCTGTGACAGTGGCTTACTGAGAGATACCAAAATTCTCTGGTTCTAGTACCGACCTACCATATCTATTCCTCTTCATCTTGCAAGAAAAAATCCAAAACCCTATGCAGGACAATTCCTCATGTGTAAAGCAGGAACATATCCTTCATTTGTCACTTTAAAATCTCATGCACAGAACTTTTGAGGAATCTTTCCATTAATCTGGTATCTCCCAACACACAGGGAGCCTATGAATACACGAAGCATCCCAATACTGTTGCTCCTGTGCCATGTATCAGTAATGCTGGAAATCCCAAGTGTAGCTCTACCATACATAAAGTAGCTCTGGCACTTTATAAGTGAAGTGCACTTAATGCAGAGATGCAGTCACACTACTTAAATGCTGCAGTCTGGTACTCGCTGGGAGCTTCAAACTTCCTGTATGTGCACAAAACATCACAAGTACATGCAGATGGCCATGAGATCCCAGTCTGGCATACATTAATCTCATTTGGAGTTGGACTTGATGATCCTTGTGGGTCCCTTCCAATTCGGGATGGTCTATGATTCATCCATCCCCCCAACAAGAAACATCTTTCATATCACTGGAAAGCACAGATCCTTCAAACAAGGGATGGCATTTCCACTGCAGCAACCAGCATAACAATGCTCAAAGAGAACTTCGTCCCACACTTACATCCCAAAAGAGTGATAAGGACTCTTCAGAATAAACATAATGGTCCACTCTTGTGGGCCTTATTTATCAAGTGACACACTGACTTGTCAGCACGAGCACTTCTTTTTAATCACCAAAGGTTTGTAGGACCAGAGATTATTATTATTAATACTGCAACACAAGAAAACCATACCTTGCATTTGATCTAATTTTATTGCCTACAATTTCTAGCAGCACTTTTAACTCTGGATTTCACTCTTCTGCAATAGAGCTGTAATAAACTACAGCTACATACAAGCAAGGCCTAGCAGTTTTCATAGCAGTATCTTTAGCTTTCTTTTGACATTACCTTTTTCTTCATGCTGTAAGCACAGACTGCAGTATACCAATATAAATTTTGATCAGCACTAATCGAAGAAAAACACTAAGTCCCTTGCAAAATTACCAAGGGTAATATTTTATTGTGGGGGAAAAAAAAAAACTCTCTCAAAAGTTCTCTCACTGTTTGCTTGTATTTTACTTTATTCACATAGTGGTTTTGATCCATTTGCATGGTATTTGAGGACAACAAGACAAAACAGTTCTCAGAGGCTGAGGGAGGCACGCAGCCACCACTGAATCAGAGCCATGACTCGCCATCTAGCTGCCTCTTGTTTCAAAGGGGTACAAGAATGGGCAAAGCTACCTCTTTGGCTAAATACCAGTAATTCCCCCTCATGCTCAGCAAACTCCATTAAAGAGAGCAGGAGGAAGGGCAGGGCTTTGCTTGTTCCTTGCACACTGCGTACTTGTACTGAGAGGCAGTAACTAACTTTATTAGGAACACCTTGGAGGTTTCTGGCCTCCCTGGTACTGCAATCCCCTTCCGAGACAAGAAAGCTTACTGTAAAATGGATACACCAAGCACTTTCCCCCCTGAACAAATTTATGGAGCATAAAACCTTTCAGATTGCTTTAACAGAGGTTCTAAGTATCCAAGAAAATTAAAGAGATTATAGACATTTATACAGAACTAAATCTTCCTTCACTTTGAGTAAACAGATTCCTACCATGCAACCTCTTGATTATTCTATCAATAATTCGTCTATTAACAGCCCATCCACCGAATTTTTATAAACATACTGAGAAAGCACTTCAACTATTTTTCATATAAACATGATTAACTGTATAAATGAATTTGCAGAGCAATTCATTTGAATCTCTCCCATCTTTAAAAGCAGCACTAAAGCTATTATAAAATACAAGTTTTAAATGGAGTCCTGTTTTTCTCTCATTAATATTAGGCAGGCACACAGTACTAATGCACTATTAACACTGCCACCGAGACAAAATACCTTGTCAGCTCTTACGGTTCCGCCTGGGTGGCTGCCTCATTTGGCTCAGGACAGCAGAAGCCACGTAAGACACCGTGTGTGGTCCCTGGGAGGGGAAGTCCTTGGCGGCAGCATTGCTGCAGGAAGGGGCTGCAGCCTCCCCGCCGCCAGGTGGGATGTGAGCGTGAGCAGAGCCACAGAACAGGCCAGAAGAAACATAAATAGACCATGTAAATGTCATGGACATGGGCAAGCAGGTCAAACCCAAGACAGGTATGTCCTGAACTGCAAAAGACTTCGAGCAGAAGACGAGACTTCCTATGTTAGACTGGCAGCCAAGCAACAGTCACGGCCAGGCTTCAGGATTTGATTTCCTTGCTGCTTTAAGTCACTTCTTTCCCAAATCAACACTATATTATTTAACAATAAACACAGCTGATTCCACCCTTTATGTAGAATGGAGCAAGTATTTACTAGCTGTCCCGAAGCTGTGAAAGGCTCTGTCATGATAGAACAAAAAGGAAAGCAGAAGTCTTTGGCCATCCCAGTAAATCAAGCTATCAAAGAGTTTGAACATGATTGTCACACCTGTGCATCTCTGTTAACACTAAAAAATATAGCAACGAACAGTAAACTTGTACTACGTTTGCATAACAGCCTATTAATCAACATCCCTATGCAAAGTTCATCTCTTATTAAAAAAATGAGCTTGACGGATTAGCTCTGCAAGAGTAGAAAGCTGTCAGACTTAAAAGGTTGTACCGTAGTTTTCCCCCACAGCTGTTGGCAAAAGAGAGATTGACGTAACTTTTCAACATCCCTAGTAATTCACTGGCAAAAGGCAGAAGAATTTATAAATCTCTTGCATAAGGTTATATTAAAATTGCATCTATATTTACTGCAGATCTTACACATCCAAATCCATCTGTAAATATCCCTCAGTTTCCACAACACTGAAGCCATCAGGAACCCAGCGTATCAGAGATCAGGCAATGACGAAACCTCCATCTTCCCACTTGCAATGTGTCATATGCAGATTGCGTATTGCCTGAAAGAATAAATAGCAAGTCCCTGACAAAAAGGTAAGGTAGGGATTTATTCTTGCTTTGCTTTTAGGTACCACATATTTGAGCTTCCACTCTACAAATTCCAGGAAGCCAAAGAGCAAACCAGAACAAATACCAACACAGCACAGTTTCTCCTGATCTGGTACTGCCAATCTGCTGGTTTAGCACTTCCCATAGGAAGTGGTCTCATTGCACATCTGCTTTAACTTGTGTTTGAGACTATTGCCTACTCAGAATAAGATATCAATCCTTCTTGACTCTGGCTTCTGTTTTCGTGTGTGTCTATGACTAAATGATACCCAAATATTCAATAACTAATTTTTGCTACAATTTATGCAATTTTTAGGTTCCCACGTGTATTTATAAGTCACTTAAAAATGAACAGCTGATCTAAAGTCCTCCTAGGAAAGGCATTACAGTATGTGCAATGAACCAAATTCTCTCCTTAGACATGATCATTCAGCTCCACAAAAACAGATATCACAGAAACCCCCAAAATATATTTCCCTACACTCCCCAGACCACAGTATGTGATGCACCGCAGCTATTTCCTTTTTCTGAGTACAGACATAGTTGTGGTATCTCAGATAACACAGTGAGCACTGAGAAACAGCGACTTATACATGGAAAAATGATAGTTTGCACAGTTATTGCAAACTATCATAAATGTTAGTTAACTGCAAGACAGAACAAAGGCTGGCCCCAGTCTGAGGCAATTAAACTCCACAGCAATCAAAGTTTAAAAAAAAAAAAAAAATCTTAGTCACAAGTGTACCTTTTTGTTTGTTTGTTTTTACTGGAAATTGTGAAACAGCTCAGCCCCAATGAATCAGAGACTGAGCTAAAATACATACCGGTCTCCCCTCTGCAAACACCCTGATCCGTGCCCTTTGTGCTTTCCTTGGACAGCTGACACTTTCTGAGAGGAAGACAGGCACAGGCATTAATTTGAAATTTTCTTTCCAAAAGCAGCAGCAGCCTACAGCCAGGTCAGAGGGAAGTGAGCATTGCTTCTCAGACCTGGATCTGTTAGAGTGTGTTTGGCATTTAAGATATGATCTCATCTGCACAGATGGGCACTTCAAGGAACCAAATCCAAAATGAGCAATGAACAGATTGATCTGGCACATGAAGTTTCTCTTCATTACTTCTCCAAAATCTATAGTTATAGTTGCTTATATTTAGTATATTTAATAACTAATAAAGCATATGAGTTAATACAACCTGGAAGCTACAAGAATACTTTTACAGCACTGTGATGGGCCAGTTCCATCTTTGAGCTGCATTATTCCCTCTTTAGCATCCACATCTCATTTTCTTTTAGCCAATTACCCCTGTACCCAATCCTGCAACGTCAGTTGGAGGTATTGAGGCTGGAAGAAGGGAGAGAACAACAGAAAGTATTTTAAATTGAAGAAGAAAAAAAAAAGAAAAGAAAAAAAACACTCTAAACTACTTGAATATACTTTCAACAAAGAAAACTTGAGGCACTGTGAAAAACTCTTTACAAATTACCCTTTCATAAGACTTTTCTCCCCTGGCTAGTTCACTGGTCTTATTATTCAAAGAAATGAGTTCTAGCTCCTTACTGTTTCCCCTCCTTCACCTCTCCTTTCTGACACCCTGTATTTGCTTTTGAAAGGAATTGGGGATTTTGAGGGTTTCCATACCTGGTGCACGAGCTGTAATAGAAGCCTTTGATTAGGAGATTACATAAATGGTACTTGAAGCAATCATGGTGCAAAACAATATTCTAAATGAACAATTTATTCATGCGATAAGAATTGCCTCATTCATTTTCCATAGAAATAGACCTGATTAATTTGATGTTTCTATTTTCAAAGCCCATTAAACTGTAGTCTGCCTTTGGCAAACAGTACATAGATTCACAGTCCTAAACAATGTTTTTGTTTTGTTTATAATAAGTTTTATTTACTATTATTTTGTGACATAGCTTTTGTGCTCAGGTTTTGATAATGGCAAATAAAATTCTGCTGAAAATAGAAATAAACAACAAGATTGACATGAATAATTTCACCTCCCTAACTATGACCAAAAAAATGCAAGATTCAAGAGAAAAGCTGAAATTATCTCATACGATGTACAAGTAGGTACAAGAGCTGTCAACCAGGAACGTAGAGGCAAAAACCATGAAGGAGAACTCAAGGTACAGAGAACTTCTTTAATCCAAAGCTATTATCCTGTCCATCCTTTAGGCAGAATTGCCAACCTCTCCATGGAAATAGCTCCCAAATCACCAGGTGTTTGTGAAATAACTTCAGTCTAGAAAAATATACATTTTATAAGCACTTTGACTAGACAGCATGTTCATCCATGGAAACCCCAAAAAAACTAAGAGGAGAAAAACTAGCCTTAAAGTGAACAGTATTATCTGGATCATGTCCTGTCACAAAGTAATTTCTCTGCACATTCTTGCAATCAGAGAAGGAACAGCAAAGCACTAGTCCACGAGCTCTGGTGTTGCTCGAGCACTACAAGGTGGGTGTCTGCTATTCCCATAAAAACTACAATTGAAAAAAGACAAAATAATATTTATTTTATGCAGTTGATAAGCAGGATCCTTTTTAGGAAAGGGATTTATATGAGTCTGAAGTCCTACTATTTTTTTCCACCTCTAAAACAGGGCTTGCTTGTCTGTTTTTAAAAGTAATTTCCTAAAGGCAATTAATTCAACTACATTTTTACAAAGAAAGTAAATTCTGCTCTTCTGTCCAGTAGTATGGTAAGAAAGTACACAATCTGTAGCACAGAGAGAGCATCCTTGCGTTTTTGGCTTTAGTTTGGACAAGGAATTTTGCTGTAATGGTTGTCTCCAATGCAATAACCAGCATGTTTGTTTCTGTCCCACTTCACTGAACCCAATCTGGATCCTTATCCTGCTCATTTCAGGAGGAAAATTAAGATGGTGGTAAGATTTCCACCCATCATCATGAAGGGAATTTGAACAATCCAGAAGCAACTGAAATTTAAAGGATCAACTTGAGAAAAAAGTGACATCTATGTCCTCCCTATTTTGCATTTCTCTTATTTCTGTTTAAAAACATGTAGCAATGGCACGTTCACAAATACAACTGAACAGCACTGTTTTGCCATTCTTGTACTTTACTATAAACAAGCAACACTAATACATTGGCAAAAAGATTCATAGTAGTCTGGACAACTTACAGCATATCCCTCTTTGCTTTCACACCCATACAAAACAATTACCATGATGCTCAGACCAGAACAAAGAATCTATTTTTGTCACATTGCCGCCCCTCAATACCAACAAGGCACTTACTGGCACTACAGTTTACTGTTACATCATTTGGGGCCTGTTCGTAGTACACAGGCCTGTTTCACTGTCAGCCTTTCTGCAAGGTGCATTTGGTCCCACAGATTATTATTAACTGTCTCAAGTTGTTCCAGGGTAGGTTTAGACTGGATATCAGGAAGAACTTCTTCACAGAGAGGATGGTCAAGAGTCAGAATGGGCTGCCTGCCCAGGGAAAGGGGGGAGTCCCCATCCCTGGGGGTATTTAAGAGATGTGTGGACGTGACACTAAGGGACACTGTTTAGTGACAGGAGTCAGTAAGTCAGGTTGATGGTTGGACTTGATGGTCTTGAAGGTCTTTTCCAACCTAGATGATTTTATGATGCTGTTCTACGGTTATGAAAATAATTGTGCAAATCCTTACTTTTGCTAGAAGTGAACAGATCCAATGTGAGGTAGATCTTTAGATTAAATAAGCAGTGATTTTCCCTATACACAGCTATTCCAAAGACCTCAATGGAACATCGCACACTTTTTTGGATTGCCAGGCAGGGGGAACTTAGGGGCATTTCAGAGGAAGGGACAGAAAGGGAAAGCAGATTTGCAGGTTTAGTGCGAGAAGACAGATTTATATACTCAGGAGAAGAATACCAACTCCAAAGTACTTATTAGGGAATTTACAGGATCTGCTGTTTGACTGAAAACAGTGCAAGCTTTCACTGCTACTGCTTGTAGAAATCCCAACAAACACTTGGGAACACATTTTCCACTCATAGCAATTATGAGCCAAATTTTTTTCCTTTTTTTTTTTTTTAAAGTCCATCTGTGCCTGCTGTATTTTGTTGGAAGAAAAAAACAAACATATACACCTATGTCTAGTCAAACAGAATGCAAATTTTAAAGTTACCTCCATCTTCCAAAGCATAGAAAAGCATGAAACAACACACATTTGCATCCCTAGTTCTTTGCTATAAAGCCTCAGTTGCAGCTTGTAAATGCAAATGTAGATTCACACACGTAGTACATAATCACAACCATACGTTGACAGTTTAACTTTCAAAGTTAAACAGATTCAGGGGGTGCAGAATTTTCTCTCCAAATTCTACATTTCAGAGGCAGTCTTGTATCTCCATTTGCAGACAACAACAACAACAAAAATAGCAATGAAAACTTAATGGACATTTCACCAAGAAGTATATTAAGTATATTTAAGATTTATTCTAGTTTCAGAGTCATTATTAATTTCAAAATGATACTTTGGATTAAGTAAGCCATGATTTACATTTCTTTGCCAAATCACCAGATGTTGACTATCCAGACAGGTTTTTTTTGTTTGTTTGTTTAAGTTTTATTTTAGTTTGTGGTAAGTAATTCCTCAGCAGTCCTACTGCTTTATTGCAGGTGGCACTGCTGCAGCAGTGCACTTGGTACCAACATATTTAGTGACTGCTCTGGGCGCCTACTGACATCTCATTTCCAAGGAACACAGCAAGGGGAGGGAAATGCAGTCAAAATTTCTAAACAAGTTAATCCTCAACACATGGAGCAGAGAAAAGCACTTCTTCAGCCAGGAAAGCTTTCTCACAACTGATTGTAGGAAGCCTAGCTTGAATGATGAGAGTAAGGTGGTATTTCAGTCAAGAAAGTTACAAACATTTTAAGTTAAATAAAGATAAATGAGGGTTGCTGATGTTTTACATCTGCTCCTCCAAGGTATTTTGGTAATGTCGAAAACAGGGACCTAAACCCATATCTAGATCACAAAGTGCTAAGATGATAGCTTAAAAAAAAAAAA
>VXAA01006960.1:169356-198207 GCA_013399115.1 Anseranas semipalmata
AAAAAAAGAAGTTATTTCATAGAGAGACTATAAGACAGAAAATCCTTGTATCTAAGACAAACTTCTGCAATGGACTCACTAAATGTAAAAATGTGCCATACAATGCTATGGCTTCTTGCCCTAGCACAGACTGTCACAGAAGGCTCCAAGTAGATATAAAGCTTAGAGAGGAGTTTAAGTTTGTAAATCATAATTGGTTTAAATGATAACAAGCATTCAGTTGCCCCGTTTCAGTATTCTTGGAGCACACAGAATAAATTGTCTTCAAAATCTCATATAGGTGCCTTGTACCAATATGAAGAAGCACTGCCTTTTCCTAACTAGTAGCTATGTTCACATCCATGGGGAATGTCATGGACGGAATTTCATCAAAGATAAAAGTTTAAACTATCTTTTGAATTGCATCTAACTTATTTGCAAATGTAACAGCAAATAGAACACCAAGTCTACCAATTATTTAACTTGCCCATAATGTGGTCTAACCATAAAAGAATCTCCTAGGCGTCCCTAGACTAACTTGCAAGTAATATAAGCTAAAAGATAGTTATTGCTTAAATATTTTACAGGCTGATTATTTGTTTTTGTTTTCTGCATGTGTTTGTGGAGTCTTATTCTTAAATATGCACATTTATTTAAATAAATTCAGTTCTAGATCTCTTGAAAATTTAACTATTCATTTTTCTTTTGTTACATGAAGCTTTGGCTCATTACCATAGCTGTACTTCCCACCTGAGCACCGGGTTGAGTGGACAATTACTCTGTGGGCTACAGGGCTGTTTTCTTGATAAGCCACAGACTTGAGCTGTTGTTGAGAAAGTCAAAGCTACTCGAAGCTGCGCAGCTTGATGGCCACAAAATACTTTGCATAGGGTGCAGTTCAGTCATGGCCAGAAGTTTTGGTGCTTGCTTCATTTCTTATTTTTAAATGGCTCAGTAACTTTCTGTGGATTTTTTTTTTTTTTTTGAAGTTTGAAGTGGACAAAAAATTACTAGTAAGTATCAGATTCACCCATCTATGGGAGTCATAGCCTTAGAAACACTCCATCAAGATACAGCCAAGAAAAATTCCAACACAAAACCTAGGGAATTGAACCAACAAAAACCAAGCCATTTCTTTGCTGTTAGGGCATAGTTCAGTGCTGAGCAGGGCTGAATGCAGAAAGGTTCTGGGCTTTAGGTTTTTAAGGCCTTTCCTGACCCACTGAGAGATAATCACATAGAAGAAAAACATATCCATCATAGACATGCAGTTTCAAAGCTCAAACTGATGGGCCATATACTGGAGACTTTATATAGCAATAAATATCTTTAAATCATTTTTTTAGAGATTTCTGTTACTGCAAATACTTATTTTAGCACATAAATTATAGCGCTAATAAAGAGGGACTTTGGCCCCGAGCCCCCAGCCTGTGCAGACCACAAGACAAGGACAAACTAAATCCCCAGGGAACAAAGAGATGAGCTACCCTCCCCACTGCTGCAGCCAGCGAGATGAAAGGCTGATGCCCAGCATAAAGCTCGAGCAGCCTCCTCTAGGTGCACTAAGCGGCTTGCTGTCCCTTGGCCTCTGCTAGCAAAGGCTCCCACAGTACAGCAGTGACTCAGGAGAGGCTTGAAGAGTTCACAGGGGATTGTGCATGGGGAGGAGAGAACAAGGTACTGCTGTAGAGACACCCCCAAGCCACACGGAACAAGAAGCTTCAGCTGCCCCGAGAGCAGAGCACCCACTGCCCACAAGAGCACCCCCAAGGGGCCTTACTGTATGAGAGGGGCTGGTGTCACAGCCTCCCTGCAGAGCCAGAGGGCGATGGAGCACAAGGGCCTTGCAGACACATCTGGCACCTATTCTAACTCCACATACAGGTTTGGTTTCAGCTTAAAAACAAGCAAACAAAGTCAAATCAACAGAAGCAACTGTACTTACACATCCTCCAGGTTCATAGAAAAAAAGCTATTCCCTTCCTCTCATGCACCGAAGTCAGCACCTTCTTTTGCTCTCTCAAATTGCTCTCCACAGAGGCAGTTGGGCAGTGATGTGTAGTGATTTCACACTTCTCAAACACTGTTTAAAAACTGTGCTCCATAAGCTGCTCAGTTCAAACCCCAAGTACCAGCTTCTGCACAAAATGTGCAAAAAAGTACTCCCCCTGCAAACCCACTTTCAAATACTTTGCAAGCTGATTAGTGTAAAACTAACCCACCTGTACAAGCCGGTAGAGAGGCACAGGCTGTGCTCGTCAGCACAAACAGCAGTGGAAGGGGAGCAATAAATAAACACAACAGAAGCTGTGGCAGAGAAAAGCTGTCCTGCTTGCAATCAAGTCAATGGCAAAACTCCCAACAAGAAGCAGTGCTTCTTGCATTACATCAGCAGCCAGAAGCTCACTGTAATGACCTTACTTTCCCCAGGCTTTCCTATACAGCTTCCTAAAAAAAGAGAAATTGCTGGTGTATTTCCCTTATCTTACTGGAAATGCAAAGAAAAAAAAAAATCATTGCAACCAGGCCCTGTGCTGTAACTCCCATCATATTTCAGTACAATGATAAATAAAAAAAGAGAAAAGCCTTACATAACAGCCTTCATTCAAGACACTTAAATCTGCAGCGTCAAATCCATTTTACGCACTTTCAGTCACATAAAAGTAAAACTCTTTCCCCCAGAAGGAAACTGAAGATGGTAGAAAAAGGCAATGTTTTCCCTTGGCCCATTTAACAAATGAAACATTTACTTTCTGTCTGGTGTAAAGTGACAGCCAGCTTATTAGAGCTGACACTGATCCTCCCGAGAGGATTTCAGTGAGCAAGTCACACAGGTAAAGGTCAAAGCAGCAAAGGAATTAAATGAAGAGAGGAAGGAAGCGGCTTCCTCTGAAGGACAGAAATTAGCTAACAAAAAAGCTGTTACTTACAAGGCCCTCTCTAGTTGGAAATACAGCACCTGCAAAATGCTCTTTTCTCTAGAAATGCCTCCAAGCCACTTTTTGAATTTCTTTTGTTTAGACCTGGCTCCTTTCTGGCCACCTGCTCTCACCTGCAGGAAGGATGCCGTGAATGCACAGTTTGGTGCCATGTCATTGCCTGAGTTATGCAGCATCAAAGGCAACACATGTAATATTTGTACTTAGGCATCATGCCTCACTTTTTACATATATGAGAAGGATAATTAACATGGGATGATCCACTTTTTAAAGTAAATAGTAAGACAAACATAGCCTTGCTCTCTCAGTGAGTTTTAACTCCCCCACAAGGCACACCCGGCTGGCTGGAGGGAGCTGAGCGTGTGCTCTGGCTGCCCTTGGCAGACTTCACTGCCCCAGAGGAATTAGAAGTTCAGCCAAGAGACGATCGGTTTTCTCCCATGTTTGCTTAGCACTCCTGCCTTTGCCTCCCAGGTTCAGGCCAGGCCATGGCCCCCTGCCCCGCAGGAAAAGCTGGAGATGGTGGGGAAGGGGGTGCGCACCCCCACAAGCTGAGACGCAGAGCTGGAGACAGGGGGTGTAGGTCTGGTGTATGGCTCTGCAAAGAAACAGGGATTTGATCCCTGGCACAGTAGGAAGTCCTGCCTTGGGCAAGGTGCACTGTTTTGATGCGGTGAACCCCAATGGGGACTTGGAGACAGTCTGATATTTGTGCCTTTGTTTAATGTTTCCTCTTTAACAAAATCTTCTAAATTTGGTAGATCAATGAAGAGTGACACAGAGCAGGTGTATTATCCCCATGTGTCACAACTGCCACAGCAAAATAAGAATCAGAAATCCAACTTTCTGATTCTGAGTCCTCCTTCAAACCACTCCTAGCAGATCTGAGGTGGTTTGCCAGCCTATCACTTTTTTGTTTGGCAACACCACTTTATTATGCTAATAAGATCAATGCAGGAGTGCCTGGGTGTCAGAGGTACACTCAGAGATATGCACATCAGAGAGATGAGATCTGAGAAATTTGGCCTAGCCATGAAGTTTTGCAGAGTCACAGATCTTCTCATCTTATCTATTCCAGTTTCAATCCTGACACTCTGGATAATATCCTGAGCTTGACAACATCTCCATCAAAGACCCCGAGGAACAGGTATATGTGATCAAACACGTGACTTGGCTCTGAACAATTTCTGTGAAATCCTGAAGAGGAAAGCTACTTGCATACTATTCACACTTAACACAGAGCACCTATTCAAATAAACAGGCAGAGACAGAAAAGAACTAAGAACCAGCTCTAGCTCTAATCTCTTTTAAAGGTCACAAGCCTACTAAAGTGTTTTCAATGCATTTCCAAGTATTAGCCTACCCAAAATCTGCAGATCTCCCTCCCTGTGCCAGGTACCCAGCACAAAGTGCTTTCCCTCCCTGCAGAGCTTCACCTGCAGGAGTTCAGGCCCTCCCGGGGCTTTTTCTTTCTGACTCTCACATCTGCAGTGTGGGCATCTTTCACCAGACCGCCCGCATCCTCCTCCCCCTACCCAATGCACCTCGCCAGACCAAGGGTAAGAGTCCAGAAATGCAGTGGGGGACAGTAGGGAGACAGCTGAAACACTTGACTTGCAACCAAGCATGATCTGTATAGAAGTCCAATTGGAGAAGTTCATGGTTAATCGCTACTTGGGAGGGAAGGAGGAAGGCAGAAGAGAAGAAGAAATCTTCTTGTTTAAGGGATAAGGACAGCAGTATCTGAGCCCAGCTGAGGTTTTTCCCAAGGAAGTTTCTCCTTTGTGCCTAGCAGAAGTTCACTCAGTTGGGTGCTCTGTGCAGCTGTCCCAAAGCAATCTAGCTTTAGCCTGATGACCTACGTAATTCAAAGAGACTCTTCCAGCAATCAGGAAGACAGCACAGGTACTCACCAGCTGAATTTTATTTTAGATAGCAGTGCCACCTATGACACTGTCAGGGACCCCTGTACAGCACTAAGCAAGACCCCCTACAGCACAAGGTATTTCCATATGGACCAGTGCCACCCGTTTTATAGCCCATTAAGACCAGATTGCCACCTGGGGAGATGACTGAAGAATGAAGAATGGAGTTACTTGGGCCAGGTACACAGGAGGCAAAAGAAAGTTGGCACACGGTTGCTCCCACTACTTTAGCTGATTGCACTGGTAGTAAACCTTGCACTCCTAGACCACATCTGCTTTCTGGGCCCAAGAAAAATATGTGCTTCCTCCTGTGTTCATTAAGCCAGTATGAAGACTGGTACACAACGCCTGCAAAAAAAAAAAAAAAAAAAAAAGAAAAGAAAAAAAGAGCTTTCCGTGGCTGTACCATCCTGTATGTGCCTCTCCAGCAATTTTATTCAAGCCCATTGTATTTCTTCTTTTATCACCATAACTTTCTGCCAGAAATGACACATTAAGTATTTGGCATTCAAAAATCTAAAGAAAAAGGTGAATGGGGAAAAAACACATCAGCACATGGAGTGATGGTTGTAAAGACAGCAAAAGCAATGTCAGTGGCCTTTGGAAAAAAAATTTACATAGGCCAAAAGGCAACTGCCAATAAATACTAATATTCTTCATTAGACATTGCATGTCATGACCCCATTTCCTTCGATTCTTTATTACACATTTTACCTTGTATGACACCACTGGACACTCAAAGCTACATTAAAGAATACAAGGGTGTATAAAATAAATAAATAAATAAATAAAAAAACATTTTTGATTTTATCTTTACCAAAGAGGAGGAAACAAACTAGTGAGGATAGTAAAGTGTTCAAAATGTATGATCTGTTTTTCAGCCTCCCAAGTATCCTCCCTACATACAATCATGCAGACCTACCAAATCCATAAAATAATTCATTTTTTGTCACCTCCTACAGGTGCAGCACAATGTCAAGCTTCAACACAACATGCAGGTTTCTTGGTCAGATTTTCAGCAAAAAATAAAAAATAAAACCAAACTGCCAGAGGACTAGAGTCCTGCAACATGAAACTGCAAAGATTTTTCAAGTGATTATACTTCCGTGTCAACCAATTCCAATGAGACTCATCATACATATTTACCCGTATGCACGCATCTTCAAAATATAAAACCCCAGATACAGTTATTGCTACCCAATGTATTCATATTATGAAAATTAAAAGAGATTTTATCTTATTCTAGTATCTATCAGCCTTGAATTTAAACTACATTATTCATTTAGTTAAAGAGCCGAGGGAAAGAAAAAGCAGCAAATAAAAATATTTTCATGAAAAGGGCCCTACTTTAGGAGGAACCTGGTATAACTGTCTTTACAGTGCCAACACATTTCCACATCCCATCTGGATGTAAACCACTTTAAATAAAAAGCATAGATTTTTTTCAGTCAGTCTGTAGAAACTGCCACATGTGCAACTGAGAAAAAGTATCTATCCCAGTAATAGCTTTCCCTTTCCAAGAGGAAATATTTGCATCAGTATAAGCAAGTTTTAGAAATACAGAACTAAGTGCCTAAGGGTTGAGCTATGATCACTTTCCACTGACTTCAGAGATAGGACTGCTTACATAAGATGAAGATAGGGTCCAAAATAAAGTAGTGATATAGAAGTACAGGCTAAGATACAGAAACGCAAGTCTTGAACAGCAGAAGGAAGCATTCTGAAAAAGTATGTTATCACTTACACATTCACCTCCTTTTTTACATTCAAAGCGTACAAAAATTCCAGTTCAAAATACATTGACAGAAGAAGTTGCTCAGTTGCCTACACACCACATTTACACACTCACTGCTCTTGGAGACTGTCAGGATGGATCTAATCTCACAGACAACTCAGAAGACTATGGACAAATACTATCACCCGACAATAATTACCATTTGTTCTCATTTTCCTTCTGTATATACAAACAAATATGGTCTTTTTTCTGCTTTTTCAGCTGAAGCAGCCAATTACCTGCTGTGCTTTGTAAGCTCCCATCCACACTCCCCAGGAAATGGATAATGTGCTGTGCAGCACAGTGGGGAGAGCTCACTCTGATGCAAAATAATTCTGAACTTACTCAAGTAAAGTCTCTCCGCTGCATTTGGAGGCTGAGCTATGTGTTAACCATATTTATTCACCACTGAAAGACTGTACTTTACAGTTATAACGCTGGCAAATACTGTGCATTTAAATAATTCTACTTATACTCAGCCACACAAAGGGGTTTTATTCTTCTAGCACAGCTGTACACAAAAGAATAGAGTGCCATTTGAAATCAAAACTCCTGAAGTTACTACTTACCAGCTTGTGATTATATATTCAGTAAACCCGATGAGCTGAAAAGATTTTGTTGCAGAAGACAAAAGTTACAAAAAAGCAGGCAAAGTTAACAAAAATGAAGGGAAACTAGCACAAATCCTCTCTTCATTCATCTACTTAAATATTCCTGAAGACTAAAAAGGACCTTAAAGAAAGTGCTCTCAGCAAAGACTACATCCTCTTGTCAGTCAAACCCTGCATAGTTTCAGCTAGGCATCCGTCCAAAAAGACATGGAATTATTCTATTTTTGTCTCCCACTGCAAGTGGAAACATTTTTACAGATCTGTGGTGAGGATTTCAATTTTTGTAGTGGTCAGCTAGTAGAGGAATGTAATTAAAGACCCTGTTAAACGTAAGACTGTCTACAAAAGAGGAACTGGATAAGTTTGGAGATAAATAACAATTACATTACATTATGGTTTGATACAGAAGCACAATAAAAACTTTCAGTGAGGTTAAAAATCCAGATGTGGTTTACTGGAAGACAGTTGTAAAAGACTTTGTTTTAAATAGCATTGCCGTCAGGAGTAGGGGGACAACAACACATTTTAAAAAAAGGTAGATTTATATTTTTTAAAGAAATAATTTTAGCATGAAAAAATTAATGATTGTATGTAGAAAGCTAAACATTAGTTTTACCACCCATGTTATGCCTGGAATGTTACTGTTTTTATTCAACACAGGTGTTTCCTTAGAAGTACTTCACATTTTGCCTACTGCTGACTTAAAAAACAAACCTTATAAACCACTGACTTTCTAAAGTATGGAAAGCCCTTGGAAATGATATGTTTCCCTTCTGTTGCATTTAATTTTTTCTCTTATTATATCAATAAGAAAGTATGGTCGTTTCCTGTGTACATTCAGTCTGGAAGCTGACACTGAAACTCAGCGTACAACTTTACTGACCCCTTGAGCTCTCCAGGTATGAGACTTTCCTTACAAGAGAAGTAGTTGTATCCAGTTTGATTCCCCAAAACTTCTGTCCCCACTGCCTTTTCCTCTCTGAACTCCACCTTCCTCACCTATTGCCCCTTTCACCCTTGCTTGTTATTCTGCGTCCCCCAAACCCTTCTTGATGTCCTCAGTTGCTGCCCTTCTCCATTATACACTGATACCTCTTTTTAGTCCTCTTCATAGCTCTACGTCCCTGTCTCCTGTTCCTGCTTACCAAGTCAATGCTCTATCCTTCTGGTCAGTCTTAGGGCTCCTCCAGCCACCGCTGCCTGCTGGGCTACCTTTCACACTACTTTGTAAGTGTAGAAAGCTCTTTCTGAGTTAATCCATAAAGTAAGCTAGCTGGTCCTAGCTGCTATCATCCTTCAGGTCAAAGCCTTTGTCCAGATACACTGGAAGACATTAGTCAACTGTAACAGTAAATCAGAGAGTCGTGAGGAACAAACAGTGCCTTTTTAACAGAGAAGAAAAGAAGCACTCACTGTCCCCCTGTTTCCCAGTTCTCCTTACTTACATGTTGCTTTTTTGCTCTGATGTTTCAAATTTCCTTACAGTCTGAATGTCCTTGGGACAGAAAATATCTCTCACTACATTTTGAAGTAGTCTCTCGTATAACAGGATCCGGTCTTTTTACACTGCTGGGCGTTACTGCAAAACAAGCAAGAAATAAGCTATTTCTTGAACATCTTGCTACTTATTATTATTATCTCCTTCAAATCACAGCTCTTGCAAGATGTAGCTGCAACTAAATGAAGAGATTCATTTTAATTTTAGGGATGGAATAGGGAGAGAAAGAAACTCTGTGTAGAGTGGTACACACTGTAATCCTACACACATCACCAGAAAAGACAGCGGGCTATTAAAGCTTCAGCGGGGCAAGGAGAGGTTGGACACTGACAGGCCTGTCCCTCTGAAGCGCCTCAGGCACGTTACGGTGCAGGTTTCCCTAACCAGGAACATGACATGTTATCATCCTGTCCTTTAATTCTCATGGCTGCTGAGAGTGGGCCAAGCTAATTCCACTCAAGTGAATTTCCAAGTCTTCTCTCTGCAGGGGACAACCCAAAACAGTCAACGGGCACTGGTGCAGATCGTTGTTAAACCCCACTTCCAGGACCTAATATTGAATACAACTCCCAGTGTTTCTGATATCCAAAATTTAGGAAAATAGTCAAGGCCTTGCACATACACCATTATTAATGTCGAATTAGTATTCCATTTTATGCTGGCTGGCTATCACCCACTATTACACTAGTGTGACATTGACTTTTAAAACAGAGATGCTTTATGGTACCTATTGCTTATCTGTCTTGTTCTAAAATTGCCTGGTCTCCAAAATCCATCCATTTTAAGGAGTTCCTGAGCGGCAGAAATGTCTGGATTAAGATTACTGTTCCATTATTGGTTGGAGTGTTAATTTCCTTCCTGTGATACCAGGCTGCTTATCATTTTTGACAACACATTTAATCGCCGTTGCAACCCCCACAGCTTTTTCATAGGTGCTGTCAAGATTATTTTAATTAAAATAATATCTATACAGAGGTTAATGAATACGGGGGAGAAATTGCACTGGGAGTGTGTCATCCACCACTCCTGATCAGCAGGTTCATAAGAATCCGAATTTCCGCAGTCCCCACGGCCAGCAGAGACCAAGTGGGATGGGAATAATGCCCCTGGCCGGCTTCCACGGAGTGACGGCTCCAGCTCACCCACTTCACCCTGCAGATCCCGGGCCCTTTCCACAGATTAACCACCAGCGAAGGTCCTTGGTATTCAGACCATTCTCATTATTCTCCTCAGAAATACTAATGGTATAAAAAATTTCGCTCATTGTATCAAATGCCACTTTGATACCACCCTAGGCATAACCTGGGATCACCTGCACTTTATCAAAGATAAGGAGATTTAGTACCAAGACAAGCATTCCTTCTTATTCACTTTAAAACCAACTAAATGATACCACATGTGGGAATCCATTGCTTCCAACAGTAAATGCACTCAGACAGACACACCCACTACCATTTTTTTAAAAGCAGACTAGTCTCTGCTTTAAATAAATCCTGCATATAATTAGACAAATCAATATCTATTGGACAACATTTTTCTTTTTTTTCAGTTAGCAACCCTCACTTAGTAGTAAACCATATCTCTGCAAACTGTTAATCTAGGAAATTACAGGCTTTCGGTCAAGCCAGCTCAGTTTGTTTCTGTGTATGGTTACAGACCTCAAACTTTGCAGGCTGTTTCAGTAAAGTTTCTTGCAGTAACACTCTCGTAGTGTATAGCTCGCTCATTACTAATTCTTCCTCCATTTTGAACACTATATAGTCACTGCTTGTGTATCTTTCCTTGTGTGTTGGTGACAACAGGCACATCAGTCACCTTTCCTTCAGATAGGCTGGGCTGCTCAAAGATTAATGCAATGCAATGCAGCGCCAGTTGGCTGTAACTTCAGGCTCCTCGTCTAGCTCAGCTGCTTGTTTTTTCTGTGCTCTCACTTTCTGTTCCACAATCAAATCACCACTACCAGCTGCTTTGTATTTGAAAAAAAAATGGTCACCTCCCAAAAGACCCACCTCTGTGCCATGGATGCACACCCCCTCCCACTGAAGAGAAACCACAAACTGCAAATTGTACAAGCAGCAGAACTAACAAAGTTTGTTCTCCTGTAGATTTAGGCGTCTCACTCTACTGGATCCAGAAAAAACTGGAAGTTTTTTCTCATAAAACTTGTAGGAACTTAGTATCTATGAAATACTGTGATTTCGCAGTCTTTCCTGGTTACACACCTCTTGGATGTGTCTTACTCCTAACTGTGGAGTGAGCATCCCAGTGACAGGCTATGGAGTACAGCCGACAAAAATTCCTACTCCGTTCTGGAGAGCAGGGCTCTGAATGTCACAGCATAATACCGTACAGCTGGTTGAAACTTCCTACAGGCTTATTATTGTGTTACATACTGCCCATGTAAAAAACATTCAGTTGTTAAATAAACTATGTATTAGCACAAAAATATAAGTGGGAAACAAACTGGAAGAAATCCCTTATGAGGTCAATATTTCTGCTTTTCATCAAGGGGAGACAGAAAACTGAGGGGCTACTGCAAGTAAGGAAAAATTGTTAGTAGTCACAGCCAGTATCAGAGAGATTTTCATGGACAATTTCGCCAGCTGACTGGTTCACTCTGCATCTGAACAAATCGTATTCCCCCTGTCCTGCCTGCAAGTGTGAGTTGTTCTATCTGCTACACATTTGCAATTCTGCTAGTGGGAACATTTTTTAATGTAAAGTTGCCAAACATAAATCAGCCTTGAATAGGAATAACTAGAGCAAGTTAGAAGATTAAAACCATGGGAACAAACTCAAATATACAACAACTTTTCTGTAGCTGTGATTTTCTGCAGGGCGGGCAGGGGATTCTTGTTCTCTCCCACTTGCTCTCCATCTGAGCTTTCCCTAGGAAAGGCACAGCATTGTAGCTCTCAGATTCAGATTTGCTCGTGCCTTTTCTGTGACTGTCATGATGCCTCAAAGCCTTTTTTATTAGCCTTTCCCATTATAAACCTTCTTTAGCTCATAACAGCTCAGATGCTTTCTGCTGTAAGGATAAAGGAGCTCTTCACTCCTCACACACTGCAGTAATTCTGATTAGTGGGAGGATATTTGAAATGTAATATTGTGAGGAGAGGTGTAATTATGTCTGTATTTGAATGGAACTATTCTAAGAGGCTTTGCAAAGGCAGAATTTCATGGCTGCTAGAGGCCCTTGGGGTCAAGCAGTTCATTAGGAAATAATCAGGTCCTGAAAATGGTCTGGTTGTTTTTTGGATACTTGGCAAATTCCACCACCTTCTCAGGAATTTAGTATTAATTGTTCTCATTGTAAGCGCTCAGATTGGTCAGTATGCACTGGCATCTGCACTGCTGCTCCTTTGCACTCCTAATGGTACCATCAATACGCTTTCTTTCCTGTCTGCCGGACGTGGCCACATCCTGCAACTGCATTCACACAGCAAAAATTTTCCTTTCTGTTGTGCCTGGATTTCCTTTCTTTATCTCTCTCTCATTTCATCCAATGCTTACCTTAAGTCCACAAATTAAATATTATCCCAAATTCTGCTCGAAGCAGGACACACTTCTTGCTTCATTCAGCTTATAGTCAGAACTGGCCTTCCAGAAACTTGGAAGGAGGAAGCAGGATAATCTTCCCCCTTTGAATTTAAGGTTTGGATTTTAGTCCTTTCTGGCTTATTTCTTCCTATTTTTCTTTTGACATAATCTCATTTATACATCTTCTCAATTCCTGTTTAGCCTTGCTCTTTTCTGCCCCTGCAGCAATGGGACTATTGACAGTGCCTAAGGTAAAGCACACAGGGAAGTCCCTGCACGACTGCAGCTTTAGTTTGCTCATCTTCTGACAAGAAAACAGAAAGAAAGCCTCCTTTCTCCTTTTCTGCCTTCTCTATATATTTATTCCAGCAATTTCATAACATAAAATTTGTTGTACAAGCAATGGAGAAAATCACTGCTGTTAGAGGAAACCCAGCTTTTCACTTCTCTCTTAAGACCTACCAACAACACTGAGGACAAGGCCAGGTTTCTTCATGCTCTTCCCACGTTTTCAAGAATTGTGGCCCAAAACAAGGATTTTAAAGAGAGTTTTTTCAGGACAACCAAAAGTCAGCTTTTCTGAAGAATCTTCCCATTTTGTCATCTGTTTATGGCCGCCGTGTTCAGACTGGCTCCATCTTCCTAGTGAGATCTGCTGGCTGGAGAGCTTGTTTGGAAATCTGGCCAGAGAAGTGATCGATTGATCACTTTTGCAAATATTTCTCTTTGGAAATACCACCAGCCAGACTTAAACAGAGTATAACCCTCTCAACATATGTCTCAAAGGAGGGAACAGATCTGAACTTGGCCTTAAAACATTAAGGCCCCTTCAGAGCATACACTGCAGGCAATGTCTGTCAAGCCCAGGCTGAGCAGTGCCAGTAATCTCAAGAGCTGTTCTTGTGGGATTTCCACGAGCTTGAGTTGCAGTCTTTCGAGAACACGCAACAGCACACCCAAAGCAGACTGGAGAAATGCTATAGAAATCACATAACCTCTACCGAGGTCAGTGTTAATGCAGTAGTTGAACATCATGCATCTCAGGAACCATATCCAATCATGCAAGAATGCCAGAGCTGCTGGAGTCCTTCCACCAAAAATGGGTAGTCTGCACACTCAACAGTCCTCCACCAAAAGACAAAATTAAGGCTTTGCCATCCAGAAAAAATAAGCTGAATGGCTGGGCTGCTCATGTGCAGAAACATCTGGTCTGGATAGCGAATAACACATAGAAAACAGCCAGCGAGTGTCAAAAGTTCAGAGAAGCAGTAACTAATCATCCTATTTTAGCCTTACAGATAAAAATAACATAGAAAATCAAGTCAAAAATGGCAAGCCTGTTGTGCAGAAGTCATGAGTACAGAATAAATGGTTTTCCATTGCTATCCCTCAGTGAAGCTTCCTAGAAATGATGATCTCTTAGAAGTCAAGGTCAGAATATAAAGTACCAAACACAGGTACTGCAGATATCTCCAGTCAGGAAGGAGGAGGTCTGTGGCAGCAGAAGACATAGATTTGTATAATTTCAAGGAGACAATGCTAGAACTTTTCTATGCTTCTGCCTAGCAACACAGTCTCACCAAAAGGAGCTAGCAAAGGTGGGATGTGCATCTGCTGCAGAAAATGCAATGACAGCCATTTCTTCTGCCACATTAAGTTAATAATACTGTATTAAGTTAAAACCTGCATTTTTAGAACTAACCATCTATCAGTCTTCTGGAAATGACTATCAGGAAGAAAAATGCCTTGAAGCAAAGAGTCACTTTCTCCAATAGCCATATGCTTAGTATCCAGTTGCAAACCAAATAACCTTTTGGCTTCTTATGCCAAAGTATCAGATTATTTTGCTGTACTTTATTCTAGGGTTACAAAGCATCCTAAAAAGTTTTACTTTCCATTTAAAGAACAGGAAAAACATCAGAATAAATTGTAAATGTTATTTTTTAAAAGCACTGGAAAAATAAAAAATCAAATATTCTGTGGCATTTGATAGTGAAGTGACATCTGTACCTTGTTCTTGGGGAATTTCAAGTAGTACAACAGCTCTCAGCAGTAACCACCATCAGAAGGAAGCCAGGTATCTAAAATGGGATTTCAACTCAGTTAAATTAAACTGGATGTTACTATATACTTGCATTTTATATTAATACAGTGTGAAAAGGACATTATTTAAGATACAAAGTCACATGCAGGGAGGCTGGAACATGCCAGCTTTTCCCTGACTCGTTGTTGCACAATTCAGAATGCTGGCCCTGACTTAATGCACTTATATTGTCTGCCATATTGAGTACAAAGTAGAGGTGGCACTCAATGAACAATACTTTATAACTCCTCAGCCCTCACTGCACTGTATATTTCTCAAACCCTGTGCTCTCTCTCACTATTTTTCTCTTAAATTTTCTTATAGCATTCATCACCACCACATTCAAGTCCGGCACAGATCTGAAATGAGAGCATGGTTCTCTCACCAGTGCTTCTGTCATGAGTGAATACCAGTGATCAGATTATTATGTAGAAATTTTGAAGGTTTTATTGCTTCTACTGAAGTTGATAATGGGATTTTGAGCACAGGAAGGTGGGAGGGGTTGATTTAAAATTCATTCTGTAATGGGGCTTCAATGCAATGTTTCTTTCATAGCTGTAGATTGAAATGCTGATTCACTCACCAACATGATCAGCAGGCTCCAACAGAAACTCCCTCCCAGCACCATCCAAAAATATACCTCCAAGTATTTTTTATTTGCAAGGTGAGTTCAGTTTTAGTGACACATAACCTTCTCTACCCCAGCAGCACTGCCTGTGCTGGACACCCTCCTTTAACTTCCCCACTAGGTACATTAGCACTTCACTGATCGTTATTAAAAATCTTAACAGCAGTAGGAGTACCATACCTCGAGATACCTACCATTGCAATGAGGTTGTACAGTTCCTCGACCTCCAAAGGCAAGCTGGGAAAATGCTTCAGGGGTTAAAAGTATGCATTTGTATGCATTGGTTCTTGGAGTCAGCTCAGTGTTGATGTATTTTGTGTTCCTCTCTTTACCTATGACATTTATTAGGAGGCATCATCAGGTTTGAGCCAGCAAGCTTGAAGGTGTGCTTCTCGTTAAAGATGTGTAGAAGTCCATTGCTTTTCAGCAAAGTACTTGGATGTGCTTTTAATTTGATGTCCATGGCACCAGAGCATGAACGAAACTGTTTTTGGATCGACTATTTCTAGACAAGTAATGGACAGTTACCAAACACAGCTGTTCCAGTTCATTTATACAAGGTATTCATTTTTGCAGATGCCCACCTGGGAAAACAGGTCAGGTGTACCGCACAGGCAGGGCTGTGCCTTGTACTGCTCCTGTCGTCAGGGGTGTTCACTGTAATAATTCTCTCTGCATCATTCAGGACCCAATGAATAATTCAGCAGAGTTTCATTACTCCACCTGTCCTGTTTTGTTTCCTAGAATATCTTTCCATGGTTCAGCATCTATCTGGCTTCAAGCATAAAACCTGTGGAAAATGCAGCAGTTCACAATGGCTGAGGGGAATCCTTTTCTTTAATGCTGGAGTCCTGTGAACTGACAGTACCTTAAACCCAACATAAACTAATCAATACATACATCTTGTCTCCTTTACAAGCCTTGGAAAGCTCAGTCCTCTCATTGGATTACTTTGAATTGAAAACAAAACACCCTGGAATTTGGGGAGGTCTTCCAAGGAGCAGCTGAGGTTGCTCTGTTCCTCTTACACTTTTAGGGTAAGCCCGGTGAACTTTACTCTCAAAATGCAAACAGAACAAGGCTTGGTCTATACTGCACAGAATCTGCCAGTATCCCCCTCATGCAGGTTTTATACTAGTAGACACGTGGATGGTAACATAAAACACAGTAGGATTTTCATGAGCACAGAAACACTGTGTAGAGGTGAAGAAAAGTTAGCAAATATTTTGACCAGACTATATAGACAGGTAAAAATGTGAAGTCTATGGTTATACTGCTCAATAAAAATGCTCTTATGCCCAGCAATTTACCTTTCACCTTCTTCATTAAAACAATTATTAGTAGTTCTCTATTTTAATGGTTAATGACAGGAGCTCCTGCAGAACATACACTTATTACTAAATAGTTCTGGATTAAAAATTGGAAACATATATTAACATCTTCATTTAGACCAATAGCTCTACAAATAATTGATTTTTCTTTAGACCCTCTGCAAAACTAATAAAAATCCAGAAGGATATTTCTGCTTTTCAGTCAATTCTCTTCAGAAAGAGAACAAAATCAGTTTGAACTTCAGCAGCAAGCACTGTTTTACGTGAAAACAACAGAAAGTTTCTCTAAATGGCTCAATCATACCTCTTTGTAACTGTTACACCCGGAGACTTTCTATGTCTCCTATGCCCTCTAGCTTCTAGAAGATGTATTTACCAACTGTTCCCCTTCGTGAGCATATTTAGTTTTAATTTCTATGCAGTTACTAAAAACTTACTAAAACAGAAACACCTTCACCTCTCTTCTTCTCAGATATAATTTTTACCTGAGACTGAAATGAAGACATGAAAGTCTTAGTGTAGATTCTCCTCTACATTAAAGGCACTTCATACTTCTCTGGCAGCATAAATGGTCCTTAGAAGCACACATTATATTTACATCAATTTAGGAACCTCTGTGAATGCTGTAAAGGAGCTTCAGCTTACCTGAGAAATGCCACCTGAATTCCAGGGTTTAGATATACTTATCTCGAGAAAGAAGTGAGTTTGAGATATATGGGACATTACTTCTTAGTCTAACTTAATTACAAAGTTAAACAAGGTCATCAAACGGTATACAGCAAAAAACACCTAGTTTAGAAATCACAGTATTTTCTGGTCAGTACACTGGAGCTGTACTCTTTAAAGCCCCACCAGGCTGAATTTCTGACTAGAGGAGAGTAAAACCTGGGGAGGAGGGGGAGATGTGTCCATAAAAAAGTTAAGGCTGGTGTCCGTAGACAGAGATCCTGCAGCCTGCAGGAGAAAGGGGGTTTCTTGCAGTTTAGGAGGGCTTTACCTCAAATCCCACCTGCCATATCATTAGAGTGGCACCAGTGGCATCATGCAAAACATAGCTTCTGCAGCTGTTGCAAGGAACACTCAAACAAGCGACAAAACTTTTGGAGAAGGGGAACACTGGTGAGAGAACAGACTCAGGGCCCCGGAGGCTACCTGGGCTGTTCTTTGGCACAGGACACAGTGCTAAGGTTTTTTATTACCAGTGCTGCAGGTATCGGTGCTGTTGTTATAAGGTAGTATTCCACTGTCTTTCGCCAAGTCACTGGAATAGCTGGACAGTTTTCATTTAAACTCTGCAATTCCAGCATTTGGGACTCAGATCTGTTTCCTTTTTCCATTTGATTCTCTGCTTCCATTACATTAAGAACACAAATTAATATGCATTTTTATAGCTAATTTAACACTTAGGACCTTTATCTATAGAATGATAAAGAATTTTCCTGCCTTGGAAGAAAGGATCTGTGTTAACTAAGAATGAAAACCTTGCTTAGACATTGTACCCTCACTCAAAAATGTCAGAGGCAACACTGTCTTCTTATGCCTCTCTTGGAGGAATGACAATGTACTAAAAAGCACTTCTAAGCTACTGGGACTTTTCCATAGATAAAATCTGCATTTCTACATGAAAGTCACTACACAGGCACTGTCATCCTTCCCCATGATGTACTTGCTTGGGATTCATTTGTAATAACAGGCTATTGCTACCCACTAATAATAACTATGATGTTTGTTCAATTAAAAAAAAAAAAAAAACCATGGCTATATCATGAGCTAAAAATGGAATTACAAACTACCTATGTAACTATTCTAGGAACATGCCAATTAGAATAATTGGCTCCCTCCATGACAGGAGACAGTGAAGACCTATAACGGCCTTTCAAGCATGTCAGCAGAATAATGGGCAAATTAATGTGGCTCATATAGTTCATTTGGACTTTCAAAGTGTTTGCAAAGCTATGAAGAAGCTATGGAGAGTCTAACTAGCCATAGGATGAATGTTCTCTTATGGAGCAGAAATGGCCTGAGAGAGAGCGAACAAAAAGTTAGCAAACAATCTGTTTTTTTAAACCACCATCACAACAACGAAAAGGCTGCTTATAATCATGATTTATGACCTCAGCAAAGCTATACTGGAGAGCAGCTGATTGTACAGCGAACAGAGGTCAGTGGGGCCAACTAGGATGGGGACAATCAGGACCATGGGCTGTTTCCATCGGCCCCAGGGTGGGGAGGAGGAGGCACCCTCCGGCATGCCCAGCACCCTGAGCCACAGCTGCTGAGGAGGGGACAGGCACTGTTGAGAGGCAGCTAAGCTGCATGGAGCTACGCTCTTAACTCCACATTAGGAAATATAAGGTAACACACCGAAAACACTAATCTGACTGTCCTCTCCACCTTCCCGTGCTCTAATGTTAACTGCGGCCCCCCAGGGAAATGCCTGGGGTGTCTGGTAGGCAGCTCAGCAAACACCACTTCTTATTGCATCCAGCACTTTGCAGTTACTCAAATTGTTTCATGTTTAAAGCCCTCATTGCCTCCTTTCCTTTGCTTCATCCCTTGGCAACTCTCTATAGCATAGCTTCTGGCTTCTCAAGCACTCAGGTTTGCAGTCTTGGGAGCAGTTACTCCAGACTGTTGTACCTATGGCTCCACCATAAATGATCATCACCTCCAGACAATCACACTCCTTGCCACGTAGTCTCCTCAGAGAAGCCTGAATAGATGAATGCAATGCCAAATCGCCTCATATGCTAATGTGACAAGATACTATTAGGAAAAGCTATTGAAAAGAAGAAGAATTGTGACACAACAACAGAAGTAAATAGAAAAGCCAAACTAGGAGTGTAATCTTCTTTTGCGGACAATATGTGTGTAATGAAGTACTGAGTGGGGTCTCAGAGTATTCTCTCACATATTATGGGGGAAAAAAGCCTGCCCAGAGGTACATATTCAGGTTTTTAAAGGCAAGTTTTGCTTTTCTGGAAGTGAATAAGTTAGCTGGGATCACAGCTCAGTCCCAGCCAAAGGAGTAATTGGTGCAAAACAAGAATTGTGATAAAGCCAAGAAAAGAAAGAAAAGAAAATTGTTGCAATGTTTTTCTATTACTCTAAGGATGGATTGGAAAGCTTCTAGAGAATGTATTGTGAAGTTTGGCATAATTAATAAATTGGAATTATTACTTTCTGAAAAAGGGTACTAACACTATGGGCATTTTCTGCAAAAGAGGAGAACTTGAAGAGGAACATCCAAAGTAAGGGACAATTCTGTGCAGAATGGGGAAGGATGTGGTGCCTTTTAAACAGTAAAGAGGCAGAAAGTGTATGCGCCACGTAGACCCCATCCGGCAGCAAAGGCAGGGTTCACCTGATTGTCAGAAGCAGTGAGCACAACGAGCTTGGACCGAAGTTGCCGGAGGGCAACATGGATGAAATCAAGCTTGAAATGCCAGATTAATCTATAACAGGTATTCTGAGATAGCTCTGACATTGTTCAATCTAGAAAAATGCACAGGCCCAAATTCTCCAGCACAGTTTAAACTATTCACCTTGGAGAGATGTTCAATCTGCTAATTATACATGACAATGCTGGATTAGATAACCGATACCAAAATTTACTATTGCCTACTAAAAGTTGTTTTGGGCAGTGTTCAGTGTCAGAAGCAATAGCATTAGCTCTTCTCCTTTCTCACACTGCAGATGATGGAAGCTTTCAGGAAGATGAATTAAATTCTACTAACAGGAGAAAAAAAAAAGGATCTAAAAATCTGGAGAGAGCCACAGTGAAAGTCGATGTGGGTTATTTCAAAATGATGCTATATCAGTACATGCAGCAATGTCCTGGTGCATGATGTTGAACCAAAAACTCAATTGGATCTAGGAGCAGGGAGACATCTGCCCCTTGGCAAAGAGCGCGTGGCTGAACAGCTCCTGCGTCTCTCTTTTGGCAGCTACACAGGTCCATGGGGACACATAATGGTGTAAGCGCCTCTGTTATCGTCTCACACATCCATCACCTGGTCCCTGCAGCAGCTCGCCCACACCTGCCTGACACCACATGCAATGCCATGGCCCTGCACAGTGGCCCTGGAGACCTGTGACACCCTGGGGAGCCCACAGCACCCTCCTGTGTGTCCCCTTTCCCACAGCTGGCTCCAGGAGGCGAGCAGAGGAGTATGCCTCATGGCACCAGCCCAAGTGGCCAACCCTGCTCACCTGTCCCACGTCCAGCTGGAAGCTGCACCAGCCAGCAAGACAAAAGCAGGAGCAGGTGGGTAAATACTTCAGGTAAGAGGGCTCCCTGTATGCCCTCACTGTGCTTATTCACTGGCCACAAGATGGTGCTTTTTTACCTCCCATCAGCTTAGAGCAAAGAACTGGGCAAAATTCATAACCTTCCTTGGGCCCACATGATACTTGTGTCCATATTTGTACTGGAAAACCAAACCACCATTAAATCTGCAAGATAAAAGCCCCAAACCTCTACATTGACAGGAAGACAGTCTACAAGAAATTATCCTCAGATATTTCTTTTTCAGAAATTTCTTCCCCCTTTGCTTTTACTTGCAAAGTACATTTCCAAAGACTTTGCTTGCACACAGCTTAAAAAAACAACCAATTTGTGAAAGAAAAGGCACACTGACAAACATCTAAGAACGTCAGAACCAAACGATAGCCATGATGATACTGCCTTATAAACAAGAACACACACTTGAGAGTGACTAATTTGTGTTGTCTTGGCTGACTGAATACTAAGCAAGTTGGGTTTGATGCCACTTGCACATACTGCACCAACATTTTATTTTCCACCAGCTTTCACCATGCCTAGAATGGCAATGTAATTAAAATGGAAACGTAAGTACAATACAAAGCATGCTTCCCCTTACTAAATGCTAATTGCAAAATAGATTTTCTCTTTGGGTAAAAGTGGTTTTTTTTTGTTTGTTTGTTTGTTTTCAAGAGCTGACAAGTTTGGGTAATATTATCAAGAACAGCACTTTTAAAAAATGGAAACAAAGTCTTCTGGTTGTTAACAGAGTCAATCAAAGCAATTGACAAGCTTCTAATGATTCTGCAATTCCTTCTAACATGCCCATTGTCTTAAAAAAAAAAATCAAAATAGAGTGTTTATACCTCTAGCTTTGTCTTGTTTCAGTAATACTCTGCTTTCCCTAAAGCTCTGGGCAACTGAGTTTTGTGGTGAAGCGTTCTCTCTCTTCATGTCACAGAAAAGGATATAAGGATCCTCACCACCTTTCCCATTTGCCCTTACTTTCATAATGCAATGCCCTCTCTGTCCATTATAGGCATATTTATTTGTTGAGTGTATTACATTGATGTGCAGACAGAAATCTTAATGAGAAAATAGAAAATACAACAGGAATAGATCTTGAGATTTCTTCCTAAAGAGAAAAAGTGCATCAGAAGTTTGATCCAACCTTTCTCCAACCAGGACAACGTAAGAACCAGCACCAACATTACTAGAATCTGTTGTCCATGTTAGGTTTGTGATTTAATGTAGAATATTAGTGTGAGAAAATCCCTTTGACTGACAGAAAAAAATAAATAAATTTGTTAAACTGAAAGCAAGGACCGATTTTTAGTTTTTAGAAGGGATGGAAACTATGGCTGTCAACATGAAGGAAGCTCAGATGTGTCTTAGCAGAGGATGGCTGTAAATAGAAACAATAAGCTGCTTGAGTGTCTAGATTTTAAGACCAGAAGGAGACCATGAACATTACCTGGCTTCTTCTTGAATATGAATCATTAAATTACATTTATTCATCCCAATAACTGTGCTTAGGCATTTTATTTGGAGCAGATTAAGCTGCTGGGTGCCATACGAGGGAACAAGAGACCACCTGCAATGTGTGTCCAGCAGCTCTGCAATGACAGGGAAAGGCAATATTGAGGTGGCCAGGTCATCTCGGCATGTGATCCACACTTTGTGCAAAGGAAAATTGGGAAAAACACCTGAAACCTAGAGAAAAAAGCTTTCAGGCGATAAAATCGACAGTTGGGTCTTCCACATGTGACCCAAGCAGGGTCACGCAGGCCAGTAGTTCACCTTGCAGGTGTAGTACACCCAGGTGAGGCAAATCTCAGATACTTTAGGGGAAAATGGAAAAAAAACATTAGACTATCTCAGGGCAACAGATTTCCAAGCCAAGGAGAGATCACACAGTCTGCATCCCTTCCTTGTCCATTTAAGCACTGGAGCTTTTTCCTCTAAACTAGCTTATATGTTCTACAAGGTCTGCTTTGTACGCTGACTTACCAGGGCTGAAATGTCCCTCAAGGAGTAAAACCATAGCCATGGAAGAGCATGCTATAGAAGCGTCATCACTGGACAGACTTACTGGTTATATCTACATCTGGTTGACCACGCTTCTCTTTTTGCTATTACACCTGCAGCAAAGACAGACAGAGATATCATAAGTGCCTTAACCTCTACTTTACACGGTGAGGTGATGTTCATCGGAACTGATGAGGCAGATTTTAGAGTCCAACTGTGGAGCACAAAACAAATCTAAACAAATATCTGACTCAGCTAGTAAACTGAAAAAGCAGCAGCTTTGAGGAGGAAGTTGGCAGCACCACTTAAAAATCCATGGATTGCTTCCAGCTACCCTCTTCTCCACTTACTCTAATTATTTGTCCCTGATCTCTAAATAGACTCTGTCTCAGGATTGCTTAAAAGAAATGTACATTTCTGTAGCACCTTTTTCTTTCTTTCTTTCTAATTAACTTTTCAACCTTAGACAAAAATCTACTACCAAGCATGTTAGGCTGTTTCAGCCAAACTACATCCTGTATAAAAAACATTTTGTCTTAACCCACACATGATGAACTCTGTCTCCATAGTTTTATTAAATGGAACCGTGGCTTCTTTTTACTTTTTTTAATACAAGTCTCGCCAAGTGGTGTCTTCCTGAGCTACTGTGTTATGAATACATATAAAACAGCAGCTATTCTTTCTGTTCTGAACATTTGACTCAAAGCCTAGCATTTATAGCTAATAAGGCTGTAGCAGACCGCTGGGCCATCTGATTTCCAATGATGTTGGGCTAGTGCCAAATGTTTCTGTAAGTGAGTTCAAATGAAAAATCAGTTTCTCAATCCAAGTGTATCTAAAATACTTTTTTTAATTTTGCGTAAAATCACAAATGATACAATATTTAAGTGTTGTTTGTTTGTTTTTTTAAACATACTGTACAATCAGGTTACTTAAGTGTTTTACATCAAGGCACAGCGCACCGTATTATACACATATGCCTTGTCAGGCAGCAGTTTAGTATAATCCCCGAGTTTCGGCAGTAGTGCCAGGATAAATAGCATGGATCACATATATGCTAGAAGATAAATAAATAATAGATGCTGTCACATTTTATTTGAAATAGAGTTGCATATAAAAAGAATATACAATAATTTAACTTGAATAACTATATTCTCTTGTACTATACATAACAGAAGTGTTCTCATTTGAATTAAACAAAACATTTTCAATATTAGGATGCAAAATTTATCTTCTTTTTGGCTGTCTTGATTTACGGAGAAGAGTTCCTTTCATTAGAAATTAAAGTTGAATTTTCAGTTTCATGTCAATCTGAAAGAAACAAACCCGGAGTTACTGATATGTCAATAATGAAATGTTACTGGTAAAACAAGAAAATAAGTCATTGCTACCCAACTGTGACATTTAGTTAATGCACTGTGAAGCTAGTTATCTAAGCAGAACATCTATGAAAGCTCTTCTTCACAGTTTAAACAAGCTACATTTATATTTGTAACATATTTTTATACTGTTACTTGTCCTATTTTCCCCAGAGGTTTTCACTGTAGGCCTGTTATTCATCCAGCAACACTAAACTTCTGATAGCTCAGGTTATCTCCATTGAAGATCATCTATTGCAATGTATTTACCATATTCACGTTACCATTCAGCTTTTTATATTTGAATGCTTCTTCTTCGCCTGCCGAAAGCCTTAGATCCCACGTTGGTTGGGACGAAGTTATTCTTGCCCACTCCTCCTGACCTGCTCAGGAAGTCCGCCAGACGATGGGTCACACAGGTTGCTGTGTTGCATGCCCTCTTCTGTGCTGTTACACTGCTTTTCGAAAGGAAAAGCAAGAGTTAGTTCCCAACATATCTACTCTGCATGCAACAAAATGTCAGTAAGGGATGCTATGCCTAGGAAAGACTTTTATAGAAAAGTAAGCAGGCTTGCAGTGCAGCAGGCATTTACAACTTCAGTGAGCTTTGCTAACAAGCTCTAAAAGATATATCTTTATGTTTTTCTAAGTGTCAGGCTCAGCTTATGAAAGGTGGCTGAGTCCTCCCCTTCCTGGGCAATTGGACCAAATATCAATTGGACCGAACCCGATTTTCAGGGATGCCTGAGATGTTTCCTAACTCCAACAAGTCACCATGGCTAGTAGAAAGGTGCTGATGAGGTGCACATCTGGGGCATTAGACCAATTCCCCTTTCTTCCAAAAATTTAGATCTGTGTGACAACAGGAGTTTTTTCAGTGGCAGTGGTAGGGCTGTACCTGCACAGCAGCCAACCATTTGCCCCTACGCTTGCTTTCAGAGCTGAACCACACATAAGCATACTGCTTCCACGTATCTAATTGGAATGTGGAAACATCTCCTTCCTGCCATTAGACCCCAGTCTAGTACAGCACACTGTCATGCAAATAGTATACTGACATCAGAATTTCTTCTGATAACAATTTTGCGCGAGGGACTTCATGATAGACACATTCACATGGCCCTTGCTTGAAACAATTTTCTACCAAAGCAAGGACTTTGTCTTGGAGGGGGAGGGATTTTGCTCAGATAAGCATTACAGGATTGTTCATTAAGGTTAACAACTAATATTGTTTATAACATCAATGTCATGTTTTAGAACAGGCTTCTGATTACAGGAAAGCTGTGGTGCTGCAACAGGAGAACTGGAAAGAAGGATATGTAACACTCTGTGAGAAACAGCTAAAGAAGGTGTCATTTTTTAAAATAAGAGCTAAAATATCTAAACTTTAAGAAAAAAAAAAACAGGTTTTGCCTCGTAATTCATAGTTCACACACACTATATTGTCCTAAAGTAATATAAATATTTTAAAGATACTTGGGTTTCAGGTATACTAGTGTGAAGACCTATCATAAAATGAGAAGGAAAAAGGAAGAGAACATTAAATTCTTACCTGGAAGTGTTCAGTACCCACTTTTAAACAGGATTACAATTCTAGTTTGAACAGCTCTGTATGAGCCTTTCCTGATTCCTTTGCTTCTCAGGATCTTTACTAACAGGATTGCATGCATAACTTGGTTACATCATTACATATGTACAGTATCTGTGTAATTTCAATTTCTAAGATCTCTCTTTGCACTTCATTACCTTATTAAATTATTCTAGAAATTACTTGCATTGCCTCTCTTGAATGTGAAGACAACTTGTAAAAATCTCTCTAGCCTTACCTAGAAATCTCACATTCTAAAACAAGTAAACCAAACAAATCTAATCCTTATAGAAAAATAGGTTTATTGAACAAGTGCATGGGCAGGCACAAAAGAGTCTACTTGTACATTTAGTAGCCAGAAATGAAGAGCCCTGTCTAGATTTTTTTTTTAAATCAATGCCTAAGAAAATCATTTGAAATTTCAATGCAGTGATGTTCATTTTTATTTATTTTTCCCCTAGCTTGGTATGTGTGTTATGTTCTGTCTTCCTAACATTAGGTCCATCTCAAACATTCTCTGTCGAAAACAGAATCAAAATAACATAGCAAAGTTAGCAATCAAAAGTTAGATCCACATGCATCATGTTAAAAAAAAGGGAGAAGGGCAGAAATAAGCATGTCTAGTTGTTTCCTAGGGGTTCCCCATAGTTTGCATAGCGTTCATGTTCCAGGTCACTCAGCACATTTCTTTTCTTGCCAGGAGTTCCAGCCCCGACGTCAGTACGAGGGTAAGTTTGCAATTTGTGCAATTCTTGAGACAGTTTGCCCAGCACACAAGTACTCAGACTGGCACAGCGTTTGGAAATAGGTCTATCCAGGCTGCAGGGGGAAAAAAAACATGCCCAAAAGAAGAATAATCTCAAACATGCATGATCATGCATTTCTTCCCTAGACAAATATCTACAGTTAGGAAACTCAAAAGACAAAACAATGATAACAAAAATAGTCCCTCTGCATCACATTCCATGCAAGGAAGGTTCATACAAATGCAGTTAGAAGGAAAACACTATTTTTTCAATGAATTCATTTTGTTGAAAAAGCAAGTCAATTAGCCTTTCAGATGCTCACAGTTAGAGGACAGGAAGTTTTACTTTCCATGTATTCAGCATGCTGTTTAGTCTTTCATACATCATCACCATGCTTTGCAATACAAATCCTGTTAGGATAATGCGAACGTTCTTGCATGCCTTTGCTCTAGGGGGGAGAGTGGCGCTGCGTGCATTAGGAGGAACACCTCCCCTCTGCCAGGGACTTTCCATGCCTTACAACAGCATGCACTTTCACGACAGAGAATCCAAGAGTAATTGAATGGCCTCTAACACTCCCACTAGGTAAACGTACCTTTTGCTGCCACATTTTAACATAACCCCCTCATTCAAGCTCAAATCGCCCTCCACTTTCAGTTGTAAGAGACAGATAGAAGCAGGTTAACTAGACGGAAGCCATTCTCCTGATATCAATGTTAGGATGTCTCTGTATTATCCTCTTTTATCAATTAGGTGACCACAGTTAGCCATAATCCCAAGAAAAAAAAAAAATTACTTGGCCTACAGAGGGTCTGCTCAGGTGGCTTTTGCTGGATATCATCCACTTAACATTGCCCAATTGCCCTTCTCCCGCCCCAGGGCTGCAGTCCTTACCTGTTCCCCTCAGAGGCTTGCTCCAGCTCTTCTGCTGTCATCTGTATGAACTCTTTCACCAGCGCATTTAATAATCTCCGAGCTTCGTAATCACTGAGCGTCACTCGATCTGTTATGGACTCCAAGCCAGGTCTACGCAGAGGCAAGCAAAACAGGATGAATACAACCTGGTCTGCTATAGAGAGCCACGCACAGAGAGAGGAGTTTGTCACGCACTGCTGCACTGTCATTGACGGTGTCTTTCACTGGTGTGAATATGTAAATCGTGCTCATGCACAGCATCGGGTGGTTTATATATGTAGTTAAGAAAAGCCAGCATCACAAATAGCATTAGAAGTAACTAGCTTTCAGTAGCCCTTTTCCCTCCTAGATCTCTAAAGAATATTAAGTATTTCCATACCATTCAGATAAAGCACTCAGCAACAGGACCAGCTTCTTACCTGACTGGGGCTGCCTGGAAGCTGTCCATCTGGCACACAACCAAGGCATAAACAGCAAGGAAAGATGAAATCTTCAGCATAACCATGATTTCCTCTCTACAACAAAGAGGTACATCAAGCAATGGCTGTTTTCCAACCCTCTCAATCCTATAAGGTCACCATTTCCTAGCTGCAAGTAGCACAAATGCTAACAGCTTTTCTTTTCAATATTACCTTTTCACTTCTTTTGATCATTCCCATTTTGCTTTGGTTTTCTCAGAATTTTAAAATAACTTAGCACTATTACAGGGGATAAAAATGCAGCTATTCAGAGTTGCAGTTCTATACGGCTGCATTCAACTTAATGCAGACTTTCCCTCAAACTGGCAGAAAACACATCCCTCTGACTAACTACTGCATGCAATGACATATTCAGCGTGTCCAGTGTGGACAGGCAGCCATGGGAGAATAGTCATAAGGAGAGAGAGGGAGGAGGAGAGGGAGGGAGGGAAGATGAGGGAGAGAGAGAGAGACAGAGATGCTTAGCATATGGCATTTTTAATAGTGAAGTGCCACTGCCAGCACTTTACCCAAAAGTGCTTGCTTCTTGGCAGTTAGCACACTAATATCCCAGCTCAGATTATGCCATAAGAATTAAGCAATTTAATTTCAATAAGTATTCTTACTCTTAAACCAGGAAAAGGATAAGTTTAAAAAAAATTAGTCACAAGAACAAAGCCTGTAGAAGAAACTGCCGTTGATCTGCTCTGAGATACACCTCTGCTCCTCGTCGCATCGGTTTCTTCGGCTCAGAGGAGCACACCAGCGACTACCCCACCAGCTTCGGTTTTGCCAGCTCCCGGTTCTCGACCCGGCTCAGCGAGGCAGCTCCGAGGGCCGCCCGCTTCGCCACGGGGCCCTGGGGCCCCCGACGGTGCCCGGCCCGGGGCGCACTTCGCGCCGGTGCTGTCCCGCGTCTGCCGGCCGGGCCCGGCTCCCCGCGCCTGCTTCGGCTCGCTTCCCTCCGCGGCCACCCGCGCACACAGACCCACACCTATGCGGGCATACGAATTAACGCGTCGCGGCCCCGCGCAAAGCTCCGCACCCCGGTGTGGAGACGGGACGCGTGCGAGGCGCCGGGAGCGCTGCAGCAGGCGGCAGGGCGCGGCGCGGCGCGGTGCGGTGCGGTGCGGTGCGGTGCGGTGCTTACCGGCGGGCGGGGCGGGGCGGAGCAGAGGCCGGT
>VXAA01006960.1:208241-263734 GCA_013399115.1 Anseranas semipalmata
CCCGCCCCGCCTGCGCTCGCGGTGGGCTTGGGGGCGGCCTGGGGCGGGGGCTGGCGGCGGCACGAAGGGGCCGGGTCCGCAGGGAGCATTAACGCGAACAGGCGAAGGGCAGGCACCGGGACGATGCTGTGCTTCAAAGCGCCTGTACTGGGCGATTTGAATATTTGCTTACAATCAAGGTGTATACATACATGAGTGTTTTTCTTTTTCTTCCATACTTTTTTTATTTCTCAGCTGTTTCTTTCCATTAGTCAGTTTCCAGCAACCACTCTATTCTTACACACGTCATAAAAGTTAAACCCAAACTAGATCTCCTAGCAGGGCAAAGGCAGGCAGCATCGAGCATTTGCATGTGTGTAGGTGCACATATGCATGAATGCACGCCCATACGTTCTGGTAGCAGCTGGCCAGGCAGCTCCCACGCCCCGGCCAGCCATGCAGCGTGCCGGTACAGTCCCAGGCTAGAAGGAGTACACTGGACGTCTCTGAAAGAGCGAGCTTTGTGTCCAACAGTGGCTTGTCTAGAAAATCACGTCCCCCGAGCTGTTAAGAGTTGCTTAAATAACATCCCTAACAACCAGATAAAAGAAAACTGTTTATAGAACCTAAATTTTTCAAAAGCTTTTGTCCAGATCATTTATGGAAGCTACAGAAGAAACAGAATAGTCATAGTCTTGTTGTGAATGAGAAGCGAGGCAAAGCGTACAAGTTAAAAGCATGCCCAATGGCAGGAACAAAAGGATAGGATTATCTCTATGTTTCTTTCCTCTTATTTTGGCAATAGAAAAAAAGTAAATGTATTTCAAGGAAAGTATTAGGATAAACGGATTAGAAATAGGAAGGAAAACATATCATCAAATAAATTCAGCTTTCTACTTGCCTGGAATGCTGTATCCAGTTCTGTTCACCTGCTGTCACAAAAGATCCTGCAGAATTTGGGGATACTTGAAGAAGGCAGATCAGGATATTGGGAGCTCTGGAAAAGATCAATGAAATTATTGTTTTAAAAATGATATTCTATAATGTAGTAAGAGTAATAAATAAGCTATGATCAAAGTATACAAAAATGACAAATGCTCTCAAGAAGTGTATCAGGAGTTTCTTCTTGTCACATAAAAAAGCAATTGTAACAGTGAAAAATTCAAGTTTGCTAAAAGGAAATAGTCTTCAGAGAATGCATAACTAGACTAATGTTCACTGCTTCTTCATATAATGGTGGCCAACAGTGCTGAGATGAAGAAAAAAAAAAGGATTTGTATAGGTAAAAAACACCAGATTTATAATGCTAAGAAAAGTACGAAAAGGGATATAGAATTTGTCTTCAGAATTTAGCCTCATTTTATTTTTATTTTTTTAAACTTAGGATAAGATTTTCATTTTGTTTATCCTGTATGTGCCTTCTGCAGGATGTATTGCGTCTTTCTCCAAAGCATCTAGTGCTGACCACTTCTGGAAACAGGAGATGGGACTAGCTGGGCTATGCTATCATTTGTTGGCTGTCATCACGGCTCTCACATCTGTCATCTGATGGGTCTTTGGGAGCCTGTGCAAAGTAAGCTGGTGTCCAGTTTCAGAGATAGAAAGGACTAGGTGCAGCTTGGTTGTTTCCACAACTGACACCACTTCTATGTCTGCCATTGCTAAGTGATGAAAGTCTTTGTAATAAGAACATGTAGCTTCAGTCACAATGCCCTTAACCAAATTAAGCTACTGGAATTTACCTTTACTAAGGAAGGGAGGAGGAACAGGTAGCAGTGAGACTTTCCTCCCTTCTGTGGAAATAGTCTCAGCAAATGAAGAAAGTAGACAATACAAATATTTTATTTCTAGGTCTTCTATAAAAGATATACTTTATGTCTCCTAATGTTAGGGGAAAATACATTTTCTGAAATATATGCATTGTGGTACCAGATTCACATTTTTTTAATGACTACATGAAAGCATTCCCAGTCCTTACTTTAGAGGTCTGGTCACATTAGGTGCACTGCAAGCAGAGGGTAGTGTGGGATAATTTACTGTATCTTTTGACAGAGTAAATTAGCTCACCACAAACTCTACGATGCCACAACTGTATCACTAGTAGAACCCTCTGGTTACCTGTATGCCCTACTGAAGTTTATTATTATATTTATGAAGTCTGTATTTTGCATTGAAGTTTAGCGTTTCACTTTTTCATTAGTTGTTTTTGGTTGTTTTTGTTATTTGTTCTTAAGATTTGGTTGTAATAGCATTTTATAATTTTTTTTTTCCCCAAAGATTTTCAGTCTTGATCTGGGAGGTATATCTGCTATTGTACTGAATGGCTATGATGCGGTAAAAGAATGCCTTGTTCATCAAAGTGAAATTTTTGCAGATAGACCATCTCTTCCCTTGTTTAAGAAGTTGACAAACATGGGAGGTAAGCGCTAATGTCTTCAAACAGAAATGTAGTTCCTGTCCATTAGACTTCATTAGGGTTTATGATCACATGAAACATTTGCAGTAGCTGTTTTCTCTACTTCTTTATCTCCTTTCATGAAATACTTGACGCTTCTTTAAAGATGTGTGGAAAGCATTACCATTCTTGGACTAAATTCCATAGCAAGATGCATGTAATTTTTTGTCTCCATACTCTCCAGGAGAGAAACTTTGAGGCATCTCTTAGTTTAGCGTTTGGCTATGAGCAGTGAAAGCATCTTCTGAAGTAGCTATACTTATTACCTATTACTAAGAACTCTTCCAATTGTTTAGTAAAAAGTTTGAGGAACATATTTTGTTGCACTTTGGCTTGTCTTTTGTGTAGATTTGGTCCTTTGAAGTAGGCAAATACGATTTTTGTGGCCTTACTATTAAGATCTATATTAGATAGGCCTCTAACATTCAAATACGGTTGTATGACGAACTTCAGGAATTTGAGGAGTTTAAGAGCTGCAGCTTAAATTTAAGTTCTGTGGTTAAATAGGTCAGTATTTCTCTTTGGTGATTCCATTGTATTTCTTTGTTTTCTGCCTTTTATGCTTGGCTTTGTAACATCTGGTTTGCAATACTTCTTTTACTTTGTATTACACGGATTTCAGCCACATCATTAAAAATTGCACCTTGTTCCTTCCTTGGTTCAGTATTCATTTTTTTTTCTTAGCGTACTTAATTAACTTAACTACTTTTAACTTAAGTAACTTAACAGGTATATTCAGGAGCTGTGTTGACTTCAAACACGTTTGTCAGAAGTAGACTGACAGTCCCAACTCCCGATGGCACTTTTTATACCTCCCTGAGATGTTGAAAAGTACTCTGACCTTTACAAATCTGATGGAGACAGCTTTGAAATTACTCAGTATTTGAATTCTTTGAATTTAAGCTTAATAAGAAAGGTCTTTTTGATTTTTTTTCATTACAGATTTCACTTCTTAACTTTTGTTTATAGGATATGTTACTTTTAGTAATAACTGATTTAGAACTTCAGTGAAGAAAGTGTGGGCTTTCCTACGTGTTAGTATATGTCTTATGTCCCAGAAGGGCTTGTGTTTTGATTGCTAAAATGTTTTTTTGTCCTTACGGATATCAAAATACTCTTGGTGTACCTGTTGATGTTACAGTTGCATTGCATTTTGCTATGTGGAAGTACCCATAGCAACTGTTCTATCTTAGTACAAATTTTCATAACTACAAAATGTTTCCAGATTGATCTGATGTGCCTTTACGAAACGGTACGAACTCTGTTAGCCTGCTTGGACAGGATAGGCAAATGTTTGTCAGGAGTAGCGCAGGTAAATCTAATTCAGCTTTGAGGCAGAGAGATTGTTTAGATAATCATTTAATGGCTTATTCTATCAATAGTAATATGCTATTAGAGTGGACTGATATTTTAAATGATTTTATTGTTTTATGGGGGAAAAATAAAGCATTGCATAAAATACTGTGTCAAAATATTCTTTCAGGCTTACTGAACAGTAAATATGGCAGAGGATGGACAGAACATCGCAAATTAGCTGTCAATACCTTTCGAATTTTTGGATATGGTCAAAGGTCCTTTGAACACAAAATTTCAGAAGAATCTGTGTTTTTTCTTGATGCCGTTGATACATACAAAGGCAGACCATTTGATCTTAAGCACTTGATAACAAATGCCGTTTCAAACATTACTAATTTGATTATTTTTGGAGAACGTTTCACGTATGAAGATACTGAATTTCAGCACATGATTGAGATTTTTAGTGAAAATATTGAATTAGCTGCTAGCGCTTCTGTATTTTTATATAATGCTTTTCCTTGGATTGGTATCTTGCCATTTGGGAAACACCAGCAGCTGTTTAAAAATGCAGCTGAAGTCTATGACTTTCTTCATGAGCTTATTGAACGTGTCTCTGAAAATAGGAAGCCTCAGTCACCTCGGCATTTTGTAGATGCATATTTAGATGAGATGGACTGCAATGAAAATGATCCAGAATCTACATATTCAAGAGAAAACTTAATTTTCTCTGTTGGAGAACTCATCATAGCTGGGACAGAAACCACAACAAATGTTTTAAGATGGGCAGTGTTATTTATGGCTCTTTATCCAAACATTCAAGGTAAGAACTTCAATATTTTGAGGAACTGATACATTTTGCTATTGCAAATTTAAAATTCTTTTTTAAAGTAGTGAAGTTATCCACAGTCGTAACTAAAATGGAAGGTTTGAACATATTACTCTACTTCATCATTTTCCAAAGATGCTATGGACAGATGTGAAAAGCTGATTTTATTTGCAGATGAAGATATCAAAAGTGAAGTATGATGATAATATTTTAGCATATTATTAAATTTTGTTTTAAAACTTTTTATGGAGCTTTGATTTTTTTCATAAAGTATTTCTAATATATTTAAATTTTGCATTGTGATGCTTAATATTAGTTGGCAGGTGCACTAAATCTATGTAGTAAAATAATAAATAAATGCAATTAAGTATAAAAATAATAAACTAAAAAAATAAAATGTAAAAGCATCAGCAAAAAGGTTTTGTGTAACTGCTTAGGTACAATTTCATTTATCCTTAAGTGCCTTAATTCAAAATAGATTTAGGTATCACAGACATGTATATTTATACTTTTGGAAGAAAGAAAAAAGCATTTAAAACCAAACAGATACGTGACAGCCATTCTGAAGTAAGGCAGCCCTAGAAGTTTGAATATCAGCCCAGAGATTTTGTGTAGAAGTTTGGATTTTAGAGGTGAATATTCACACTTCTTGTTTCACTGCCTACAATTTTGCTTTTCCTATCAAAATCTTAGCAGTGCTTAGTTTAACTTAGTTTAACTAATACTTTCAGTATTTGGAGAAAGAGCAGTCTAGATGATTCAAACTTGGAAAGTTACTATTTATGCTTTGACCAAATACTATTGCTCTAACATCAATTTGAACATCATTATTTTAGATTAGGGATGACAACACTACCCATGTCTATAAGGCTCTTGAGTTCTGCCTAGGAACCAGATATCTTTATATATGAAAGATTATGTTTTCTTCTCACGGTAGTGGCTACATAACTCTGTACCTTCTGATTTTCTCAACTACAATATTTTTTAATTTAAATCAAGTGAACAAAACATAATTATTCTTTTTAAATTAGATAAAATTTTATATTTAAGGAAAATACAGCTTTATTTAAAAGACATTGAAAATTAAAATATGTAATGGTGAAAACATATGTCAAGACCTGACATTCAATAAACAGTAAAAATCATTCAGATTAAATAAAAAAAAGCCAAAGCTCTTATATTGTTGTTATGATAAGTATTTTCAGTCTCATATTCACTGAGATGGTTAAAATATCTGGCTAAGTAGAACTAAAGTTTGCTCAATGTGTTCTGACAGCCATAACTTCTTACATCTTTTCTTATTTTCATTTACTCAATTATTTTAGTTAGTTTATTAATTCATTGAACATAAGGTAACTGATTAAAGATTAAAAATCAGGCAACTTTCTTCTTCTAGCCTGGGATTAAAAGCAAGCTCTAGGAGGATTTGAAATGTTTGCTGTAAAAACTTTGAGAGACATTCTAAGGAGAAATACCTAGTTTCATTTCACTGAGTACAACTATTTTTTTTGTGGAAGCTTAAAAATGAAATTGCTATTTTTAAGCAGTCAGCGTATTTCAGATGACTTAAAACAAATGGGTCTAAAAAAATTAAATCCTGCTTTTATGCTTCTGAGTTCCACTGATTCATCGTTATGCTTGACATAGTAGAATTAGAAGGTCCACCAAAAAACAACAAAAACAAACAAAATTAATAAAATAGTAAAAAAAAAAAAAAAGAATCTGATAATAGATACTTAAGCTTTGGGATGCATGTATAAATTCTCCATATTTTGTTGAAAAGAAGATATATTAAGTGCCATAAGTAGTCAATAGGATAAGATTGACTAAGAACATCCTTACACCTTCTCTATTAAGAGCTGACCAAGATATTTATTCAACAGAGATCAAGAAAACGTTGTAGTTCTGTCTCATATACATTGGCTAGTTTTGTAGAGATCCACTCACCTAAAATAATCTTCTGATCTCAGATCTTGTGGTAAAATAAGTTCCTGATTTAGGATCCAAAATCAGTTCATCTGGATAAAAATAAAAATCGCCATTACCTTATTACAATATACACTGATACATCACTACATTACACAATGTACTTTCACTAAGCTGCTTCTCATCTCTTTACTTTGATGTGAAATGTTGTCACTTCATGTTGAAGAACCTGGTGATTCTGGTAGAGTTTTTCTGTCATTGCTCACATTTTTACTATCAATCCCAGATAAATAGTAAAAAATCAACTTTTAGTTAGGAGCTGTTTGACAGTTACAACAAAGAAAGTGTATCAGAAAAAAAAAAAGTCTGAATGCCTTTGAGATTATTTAAATAATGATCTTATGCCTGTGAACTTAATTTTTAAAATAGCTTAAAAAACAGGGACTGATTGAATTTGTTCCTTTTCAGTTAAATTCAGAATCTAGCTACTGCTGTTCTCTTATCTGATGCGCTACAGTGAGAGTTATTTTCAGTTTAAGAGTGAATGATTTTACACTGTGACAATTTCAAAGAATCAGCAGAATTAGGCAAATGAAAGCGTAAGCAGGTAATTTGTATGTTATTTGTGTCCACTAAGGTATTTAAGGTACATTATCTTTGCAGTGTCATGCTTGTTTCCTTCATTTTGAAGAACTCCAGAAATAAAAATATACTTGAGCAAAAAAGAGTATGTTAAAGCATGATTTCACTGTTAATAGTTACTCGTGAAATGAAGATTACTGATATATATGCTAATAATAATTCCTACTAGCAAGAGGAAGAAAACAGTCTAAATTTAAAAGCTTATAGTCTACTGTATTTTATATATATATGTATTTTATATAAGAGCGTATTTTTTAAGCTATGAAATATAAAGAGTATTACACAATAAACAGCATACTTTTATTCCTTTTCCTAACAGGGCAAGTTCAAAAAGAAATCGATTTAGTCATCGGCCCAAACAAAATGCCTGCTTTAGAAGAGAAATGTAAAATGCCATACACTGAGGCTGTTCTACATGAAGTTCTAAGATTCTGTAATATAGTTCCGCTAGGTATTTTTCATGCAACTTCCAAAGATACTGTTGTGCGTGGTTACTCTATTCCTGAAGGCACTACAGTCATTACAAACCTCTACTCTGTACATTTTGATGAAAAATACTGGAGCAACCCAGAAGTGTTTTTTCCTGAGAGATTTTTGGACAGCAGTGGGCAGTTTGTCAAGAAAGATGCATTTGTTCCTTTTTCACTAGGTAGGAGTGATTTCTTCCACTGTTCCTTTTCATAAATCTAGGAATGTACAACGCATAATCAATGGCAATAAATCAGGAAGGGACAGAATGACATAAAATGTCACAGTTCTGATGAAACGGCTATTTTACAGAGATATGTAACAGATATATTCAATATAATGCACTCTGGACATAGCACATGTTAGCATAATATATAAATGAGCTTATTATTATATAAACTAACAAAAAAGACTGCATAGTATCCTTATCTGAGGAGTCTATACATATCGTATCATTGCAGTACCTAAGTGCTATTTGTTCCCCAATTAATGTGCATAGTCATTTGCTGCTGAAGTTGTCACATGCACGCGATTCACACGTCCAGTTGTCAAATTTCAGCACTTCGGTCAGCACCAGAAATTGCAGGTGTTATTCCCAACTACATTGGGGGTCAGCTTATAGCGCTGCATTCTGTCCCAAGGAAATATTCTTGGAGTCCTAAATTATCTTTATTGGCATCTTTTGATGCCCATAAGGGAGGGCATTTTACCTCACATATGATTAGCAACCTAAAAATTACTTGTTTAGTGTGAATTAACTGCCTACCTCTGCAGTCTATAGAAAGACATACCTTATGTAGAGGATGACTTAGTTTACCTATCTGGGATACTTTTTCTCCAAAAAATAAAAGGAGCCAAGACAAATCTCTTGTACTAGATGCACAACTTCTACATGGCCAAAGTTGGATGCTATTAATTCTATCTTTATTGCATATTTTATTGTGGGGTTTTGTTTTGGTTTTTTTTTGCTTATTCAACCTTATCACTTCTAGATTTTGTTACCCATTCATCTGTCTTGCAAAACCACCATTTCTCTTAGAACAGAAATGACCAATCTTATTCATAAGAGTGAAAATGTAATCATTTAATTAATTTTAAAAGTTCTTTCAAAACCTTTTTTTCCAATCCAGGGAGAAGACATTGTCTTGGAGAACAGCTAGCTCGAATGGAAATGTTTTTATTTTTCACCTCATTACTACAACGATTTCACCTGTGTTTTCCTCATGGTGTGATTCCAGATCTCAAACCAAGATTAGGCATGACATTACAACCACAGCCATACCTCATTTGTGCAGAAAGACGATGAAGAGAAATATCTAGACTATCAGGTGGAGTAAAATGGTCCAAGTTGCACCTGAGGAGCCACTTGTCTTAAGTTTCTAAACGTATCCATGTTGGAAGAATTTAAGGACTTAAAGATAAACTGTGGCTATTTGTGCACAAGTTAATGGTTTCTTTATACTTGGTTTTCACACACACAAAAAAAAGATCAACCAAACACATAAAACACATCCTGTGTTTAAAGCTGATGTTTTCAGTCCATAAATTTGTTTTGAATATAACTTCTGATTCAGCTTTTAAATGTTTCATTTCCTAGCAAGCTATTTTACTTTGAGAGGCTGTTTTTTTATAAACATGGAGAATATGGCTCAAAATTTTTATACTGGGATTTATCTGTAGAAATCCCATATACATTATTCCAGCAAAACGGTTCTTTATAATTCTCCATTAAATTTACATAGCTAAAAAGGTTTTAAAGTTATCTATTTAAATTTCTGTAACTAAGAAATTAACTATCATTTCCAGCCTTGACAAACAAATTGACAATTAAAGCATTTTCAACCTTCCTTGTCTTTGCCCAGTCTTCCCACTGGGTCTTCATTTTCTAGTGAGTCAGATAACTGCATGGATTCACTTTTAAGATCTTTTATGGCTTGCTTCTCATTTAGTAACATATGCAAAGTGTTCCATTATTCCCATTCGTTCCTGACGATTACAGCAACCTTCTTTGCCAATTTATTGCATTTCCAGACAGAGGTCTTCCATTGCCTCCCAACACAAAGCATTATGTAACGATTAAACTCTGCCTAAGTAGTCCAGAAAAAAAGTGTTTGTGTTACCAGAGTCACATGCAACTATATATGAGTCAAGAAAATAAGTTGCTAATGAGTCTGACAAGTGACCTTTTTGGGAGGGGGGATAGAGTAGGGCAGGGAGAAACAAATTTTAAGCAGATTTTAAGCACAAGCTCTAGGCACAAAAACTACTTGACTTCTGCCAGCCTCATTTTTGGTTCTGCTTGACAGCTATTGCTTTATGGTTATTGGTAGACTTACACACGCAGGCCCTACAGGAGAACCTTATGCTCTGCATATGGTGCGCAAGTCCACACTGTGGGGGAGTAGTGGGATTTCAGAATAGGATCCAGAAAAAAAACACACACTGAGCAAACAGCTATTTACAAACATGGCTGAATATTAGGCCTTGCTGTTTATGCAGCTTTTGCTTTGACTCAGAGCTGCAGGAAAGTTTAAAGGCAGGAATTTAACATTTTTCCATCTCACTTGATGCTTTCAAGCTTATACTGAGCAGAAATACTTCCTTTCTTTTGAAATAACAAAAGAGAAAGGTCAAATAGAGGTAATACCAGTCCATTTATATAATAATAATCTATTGACTTAAGATGCAGCAGGTCCAAATTAAATTACTTACCCTGTCTGAGGGTAGTCAGACCCACGTGTCCCCCAGAGAACATCTCAAATGCATGTTTCTGGTGCTCTGGAGAGGGAAGACTAGCAACTCCTCTTGCTGACCAACTGCCTTTCTGTAGAGATCTAAGATTTTAAAAGGAGAGGAGAGATGTCAGCCTTATTGCTGTGCATTTGGCACACTATGAAAGCTGCGAATAATCTGCTCCTAAGATTCTGGCATACAGGGTACTTAGGGTTGAGACAGCTGCTGAGGTTCTCAGTGCTGTCAAAATCAAGGCTGGGTAGCAAGAACTCTAGAACATCCTTTGGTTAAAACATGTTTCAAATAAATCTTAATTGGGGAGGGGGGTAAAAAAAAATGAAGAACTAGTTCTTGTGGGGCCACAGTCAAAACACAGCTGGCCAGTGATAATTCCCTTTTCCCTTATTTTGAGAAATAACTCTTGGCTAGTCTTAAATCCATTTAATGAGAACTGTATTGATTAAATGTCATTCTGGTTTCTAAATCAAAATACCTTATAAAAGCCTTAAAATATCAATCCAGACTATTATGATTACCTGCCAATTTATAATCTCGTTCAAACAATCAAATACATGTGACAAACTGTCTTTTCTATAAAACTAAGTTATATTTATGTTTCATTCGGTATCAACTTTTTTCATTATTTTCCTTCAGATATCTGACTTAGAATTATCCTAATGATCCAATTTAATCATTTGAAATATTGACATTAGTTTTTTCCAGTCCTCTGGTATTTCTTCATTGTGTCAAGATTGATTTGCAATGAACATCAGTAGCCAGCTAGGTGTTCAGAATTCCCCAGTGAAAGTTTTTTTTAGAGCTGAAATATCTAGTGTAACTACCTGCTATTTAACATTCTTTTGGGATTAAAGCATTTATTGTGTGCTAAAAATACATTGGTTGTATTTTTCCCCAAATACAGAACAAGTACTTGCTGCATAGTTCATCTTTTCATCATTTTTGCCAGCATTATTGCATTCTTAGTATTTCCAGGATTCCCCTTAAGGAATGGGTCAGTATTATTGAAAGGGCTTGGTGGGTTTTATTTTGGTGATGTTTTATTGTTCATAACATACTCAAGTGTACATATCCATTAAGAACTCCTTATCCTTCAACTTTGCTGACCCTAGATTCTGTTTCTATCCATTGTCAATTTGCTGTATTTCATACCTTATGGTGTAATTTCACTATTACTTTTTTTTTTCTTTAACATAATATAGCTATGCTATACTATGGATAACAATGTTGGTTTATTAAACAGTATAAGCTTTTTCTTTTTGTAGAATTTGAGGAGAAAAAAATACATTACTTAATGTAGTCAAGGTAAGATTGTTGCCATTTTGCAGAGGTTTTTCCTATCTGGCTTTAAATGTCCTAATGTTTCAGATTAAAATCATGCATCCAGATACTAATGGAAAGATTTGTTGAATTGAAATTTACATGGGAACCTCTCACTTTTTGTACATTACTTTCATTTATTGTGCTCTTGGTTTCACAATTTTCCTACATTTCATTCCCTCTAGTATTTATAGACTTCTCATTTTTGTCTTTTGCGTAGTCAGATCTTCAAATTCATGACAATAGTTTAGAACTGGAAGCACTGGTCCCATGTACAGGTATATCACAATGCAGATCCACACATCTCCCTTCGCCATAGACCAGGTTTTCTTGCAAAGGAAACTTCAATGTACTCCAAATGGGAGGATAATTCTGCATCCACAGCGTAGGCAGTGTTGATAACTAGTATTACAGTACTGCACAGGATGATCTGACATGCACTGACTTTGCACTGTAGGAACTTAGCATAGTCTCTGTTCAGCGGGATTCAGCATCTGTCTCCAAATGTTCCTTGCCCCTAACTAGACTCAACCATAGCACTCATGTTTGAGGTGAAGTCTTGAATCTTTCTGCATTTGTTCTGGTGATCCCTCCTTAGGCACCATTGCTGCACCGGTAAGTGTCCAGTACAAGATCACTCTATTTTCTAGTAATGTTGCAGAAGTTGTAAATCTGTAATCCTGAATTCAGTTGATTTACATTCACTTCATTCACTCACATTACAATCTATCCATCTCACAGGAGTATGTTTTTGACCTTTTGTGGGCCAGATCCAATATCAATATAAAGTAGGTCTTCCCTTCTGGACTCTGTCCTTTTTGTATGTGTCCAAATATAAATTCAGATGTCTATAAACCAATAAGAATACAGGCTTAGGATGAGGGAAATCCATACTGAAAAGCTGTAATTCTTAAAAGAAGTGGGGATTCATGGTGGATTGTTAAACATGCGCTTTAACTCTGCAGCCAAAAGATCTTGTGCTGACAGAATATTGAGTGAGGTTACAGGAGCTATATATGTATTTGGTGCTGGCACAAGCATTCCTCAAATACTCTGTCCTTATCTGTTGTCTGTAACTAAAGGAGCATTTAAAATCTAGTTGTGTTTCTATAAAGCTGTAAGAATAACTAAGAATATGTTTATGCTATATATTCTGGCTACCTGCAAGGTACTTCTACTGATTTATGAGCTGACCAAATATTATGTGATCATATCAGGGCAGCAGTATGTCCAAGCTAATATGTTCCAAATCAGCATAATTTATTATTTCAGACTTGGTGATACACTGGCACTGTGAGACAGCTTTTGGAGAAGTTGGAGGCTCAAGCATGTTTCCAGAATATACACCACAGAAATGTACTGTAGAACATACTGGCTAGTCACACATTCAAGACAATTCATTTGCTTTGTTTATCAAACACATTATTAAGTGCCTTGATTACAGCCTACATCTATCTATACAGAGAACAAAAGGTTGATAAAAGATCTCTTCAGTTAGCAGAAAAGAACAGAAATAGAAGTCAAGCTGAAATATCTTTAAGCTAGGAACCAGGTGAATACTTTGAAACTGCTGTAGATGAGGAATCAGGTATATACTCAACAGTGAGGATAGTTATCCCTGGATCGTTACAGAAATTTTAAAATCAGTTATCAGACATTTCTCCTGTTCTCTGCTTCTAATTTACATTGCCTTCAGCATGAGGTATAAACTACATAAGGTCACAGTAGTCTCCCCTGTCTCAATCATCACTTTTTAAAAATGTGCTGTTCTCTCTGAATTCCAAATCTCTGCTAGTTATTCAAGTGTTAAAGCAGCCTGAGCTTACATAGCAAGGCAACTATTTCTTGATTTGGTAAGTCATTCTGGTACACAATTGGATTCTGTGGTTGTCTGCATAGTGAAAATAAACCATTCATCTGCATATTTTTAGCCTGAATTGAGCCTAAAGCTTTGTACTAGTACTAGTGAGTAGAGGCAGATTATGCTGCCATTTAAGATAGCACATTCACGTGAAAAAATAGCAAGTTCAGAAAAAAAAAATACAATAAAGGATAATCAAGTCATTTAGAAAAAGGGGTGAAAATAAGATTATGTAAATTTTACAATAATGCATTGAATTGGAAAATATAAGGACTAAGGATAAATAGAAAAAAAAAATCATAAGGGTGAGGGTGCCAGATCAGAATTTATCTTTGGGTGAGATAGATGGAATGATGAAAACGTAAGACAACACAGCCAAGTATAGTGGACTATTAAATACAAGTTTGAAAAGATAAATTCTCAGTATAAATTGGTCTGTGGAGGTATAGACACAGATTTTCATAGCAGCTAGATGTCTTCAGCATTGTTTTGGCATTGGGCCTCAGAATTCAAAGCCTTTGTCTAATAAAGATCAAATTAAACTTCTGTTCTGGAATGCCTTCTTCTGTCCTTCATACAATTTGAGGATCAGTGTATTGTTCCATTTTTATGTTACCCCTTTAGGTATTTCTGAAGGCTGTCAACTATCTCGATGTCAATGTGATTAGAATTAGGCAGAACCCATACTCAGAGTGGTCATTTCTTAGGAAGACTGCCAGTTTTCAGGAGACATTACGTTTGCTACATTCTTCTGAATAAGTAACATTACAAATAGATTAAATCCATTAAAATAATGGAGCAAGTCGGGAATGTACAATCTAATCCAATAGTTTACTATTACTGCAGCAGATGGCTGCTTGCCCAAAATTTTACATGTGATTTATAACAGCCTATAGTAATATAACAGAAAACAGAATACACTTACTATTTTTCCCTTGCTGTTTTCAACTGCTGACTTGCTTATCCAGGCTAGTACTAAAAACTTAAAAGAAATACTATTAATTTGTATAAACTATGACTTATCAAAAGTATGAAAAGAGACTGCATATATATATGTAAATATAGAGAGAGCTTTTTACATGACAGTTAATTTGTTGGTATGCTTAACCACATTAACCCCACTGCTAGTATCTAGACAACAGGGTCCACACTGAATACTCTTATTCCCTTACTAAAATGAGGGAATAAAAGATGGCTCAAACATTGTTCAGGTCCTTCAACAATGTAAGTAATGCAGGTAGGGTTTCATACCAGTAAGGCATGCAAATGAGGTAATAGAACCACTATGGATAAAACACCTTAAAGAATTCAAGTTACTCTAAGGTAATTAAGTTTACTTTCTCTAGACACATTCCATTTTAAGGAGTCCAAATGCCCTTTGATTGTCTTCAACTTGCACAATAAACTCAGTTAAAATAATAATACTGGTGGTGAGCATGCCCCACAGTAGAACTGCATTGGTCTAATTTTTCCAGGAAAACAATAGGTACTTAAGAGCCATCTTGTATCTATATAGTTAGGAAGTTCATTCAGTTGCTTTTCATGGGAGCATAAAAGTTGGTTTTCAAAGCTCCTTCAGGGCATCTTCAGATCTTCTCCCATTATATTTTACATTGTATAAAAACATACCGTTTCTCTCTCAAATGAAGTACAGTCAAAATTGTCACAGTAGAGGGAAATAAACCTCAATAATGCATTTAGTGCATTACAAATGGTAACCTACAGAATAGTGAAGTTCTTCATGTTAGAAGAGACTAAGAACTATTCATTGTTGATTGCCAAAAAAAAAAACCCTCAGTGTTAAAGGCTAGGCTTTATCTAAAAATCCCCTCTTAAACTAATTTTCTATGTAAGTATATAAATTACATCATCTTCAAAAGCATCCAATACCTTCAGTATGCACTTAAACTCTTGAGAACCATGTGGCCTGCCACATATTTAAAATATAAGCTTTAGTAACCTAACTTTAGACAATCATGGTTTTTTGTTATTGTTGTTTTTGTTCTGTTTCTTGTTGTTGTTTGTTTGTTTTAACATTTTGGCAACTGCATTTCCCTTTATTCATAAGCTGACAAGTACACAGAATCTCAGCTCTGGCTGTGCTTCAAACTTTGTCTTTTTTTTTTTTCTTTTTCTTCTTTCCACCCTCCCAAAAGGATTCTAGATCTCTCCCTCAACAAATAAAAAGACTGTTTCTGGTGGGAGGTGCATTACCACTTAAATACTCAGTAAATGAAAAGCTTTAAACTGACTGAAATAGTGATTTGGTAGACACCTCCAATTCCTGTTTTTTGAATCTTAGTATTTGACTATTTTCTATCACCGTGCATATTTTCTTATTGGTATTTAAAGTGATCCATATGAGATCCCATCTCTAGTCCTAGTATTTGAAATATAGGTCCAGAAAGGAGGTCAGTAAGTTATGCAGTTCGCTTATCTGACCCAGGCAATACCTTTTTTTCTCAGAGCTGTTTGTCAGACTTTATAAGACTTCCTTTGTACTCTAAGGTAATCTCCTTCAGTGAGTCACACTCTCTCAATCCTTAGACAATTAGCAGTGTTTAGCCTGAATCTTCCTTCCTGCAATTTAAAGCTGTTACTTCTTATCCTAAACACTATGAACACTGAAATCATTATTCTGATTACTTTGCTCTTTGAGCAGCCTTATTAAATATTTAAAGCCTTTGAATATTATCACTTAAGTCTAATTTTTTTCTAGACTCAGAAAAATTTCTAGAATTCATTTAATCATTCTCTCTCTTAAAGCCATATCTTCTGTGTTTCTGGTCAGTCTCACCGATCTGTATTGGAATTCAGCAATCTGTCTAACGGACATACTTTTCCTGGGGTGTGACATCTGAAATTATTGAAATACTGTTATCTGAAACGGTATTTTGGTAATTCCTTATTTATGCTGAATAGAACAAAATGACTACAAAGCCATTCTCAATGATAAATAAGAGTGCTTCTTCATTCACTTCTCTAACTGAGAGGAAGCTTAGTTAACATATGAATTAGATAAATTAGCAATACTATGGAGATTAATTAACACTAGTAGGATCAATGTCACGATAAAGACAGAGGGGTATACTAAGTCCATTTGAATGACCACACGTGGGAGCAAGTTTTCAAGCCTAACTGGCACAGTGACAAATAAGTTGGAAAGCAGTCTGCTCCTCATTTGCAACAAGCAATATCAAACTTACCTTTCAGGTTTTTGGTATAATACATATATTTTAAGCCAAGCATTAGTCTTTGTTTTATATGCAAGTAAAATGAAAAAACTTGATCTCATCTGAGGTGCGAAGGGTTCTGCTGATCTGGGGAGATGAGTCAGAAGTGAATCATCACCTGTTTTTTGGCAAGCTATTCAGAACATGGACAAATCACAAGGTGAATGATAGGAATCATTTGAAACACTATGCCATCTCATCATTATTTAAAGGCTCTATTGGTTTAATGTTAAGCATTTCTATTTTTCTGAAACCTCACAGACAAACCACAATACAGAAGGCTTCTGCTATGTATAAACTTTTACTCTCTTAGGTTTCACGGATAGTAATGTTCTGCCACGTAACACAGCCTGTGTAGTAGAACCTGTCATAGACACCAGTTGCTATCACCTGTGATCTCTTGCAGTACAGAAATCAAAAGATGACTCACAGCGTACAGATTCCAAAGAAGCCTTCCAGTCAAACATTTCTGATTGTGTTGTGCCCTTTTTCAAGGGTGTCTGTAGCATTGCATAGAACCAAGTGTGGTCTTAACGCACCTTTAGGTGCATTAAACACCCATTATTCAGTATCCCGAACAAATCACAACATAGAATTTAAAGTTAGCCAATTTCTAGATAGACATTTCAATCTCAGTAACAAAGAAAAACAGCTTTTTCTTTACTGGAACAATTTTCTTTAGCTTGATGCTATTATTAACAAAACAAGCAATTGCTAGTTACTCTATTGTTTTAGAGTATTAAAGATAACGGAAGTAAGACTAAACAGAAGTATCATTTCAAGCCTAAGCCAGAAGCGTCTTAGAGAGATGAGAGTAAAAATGTACAACAAAACCATTAAGACTGATTGCTCGGTTAAGAGTTATTTATATATACATAAATGTCTTTAGTTAAGAGTTATGTATCCTTACGTATTCCTAAGGATGTGGGGTACGCACACTATGCCAGGAGGGTCACTACCAACTTGAGTGCACTGAAATGTTTATCCTATAGCTTTTTTTCCTTCCTGTTTTCCTTCCTGTTTCCATAAGCTTTCCTTCCTGCTTTCTCAGAAATACAAGCCATTATTCTCTCATTTAGCAGGAAAAAAATACTAATTGCTTGTGACCCTATTAAATTAAGATCAGATAAGATCAGTTAAGAATAGTTAACAGTTGTGTTCTTTTGCCTGCTTCATCTCTGAAAAGTCACAGTGTGATTACTGTAGCAAGTTAAAGGCTTAATTCTGGAGATATCAGAAGGAAAATTCCTCACTGCAATCCAAAAATGAAAGCAATTGATCACCTCATTTGCATTTACATAGACATGAAGAAGCAAGTTGTCCAGAAACATAATTCTGAGGAAAGCTGGAGGAAAAAAATAAAACACTGCCTTGATCATACTATTTATACCTCGTCTAATCAACTCCACATTTATTGTCTCCACATTTTTAACCATATTAACATTTATTCACCACAGAAAAATCAATTTTCTTAAACTTGCACCACTACTTCAGTTATGATAGTTGTATTGTTATTAACAGAATGACTTACTTGTATTGTTTAATAGAAGTGAAAATTATCATGACTTATCAAAGATATCCCGTTTCCATATTCTTTTGAAGACAATGAACTGGCTTCAAATGATAAACTGTCCCTTCTGTCTAAGAATGTATTGCGTGTGTGTGTAATTAAATATATTATGCCATGCCTACTTTCCTTTCCTAATTTTCATCACCTAAGGTAATTCTATCCTTTTACTGCATCAAGTGATACAAGTATCACAGGCTGGGATTCCTGATCTCAGGTTCACCAGCGAATGACACTTCAATTCTGCACCTCTGACATCTTCTCTAATGTGTTTGGACAAAAGGGAAAGTACTGCCACAAGAGTGCTAGTTCCAGACTGGATTACCTCAAATTCTTTATATACTTTTAGAATCAGAAGCCAGGCCTCAACTATGAGTGCCCAGGAGGAAGCACCAGAGCTAGTAGTGAGCTCTCAAATTCTGCTAACTCCTTTTGTTCATTCACATGCCATTGGTTGTGTTTGACAGTGAAATGTCTGTCAGTCCCAATGCCTATGAGAATGCACTCCCTTCCTAGGGGCTGTTGAAAGAAGAGTGAAGAATTTTTTTCTTAGAACAGGGTACTTTTGTCACCTGATAGAACTCTCCTCCAAATGATCCCATTTATTAGGAAGTTGAATGCAAGAAGTACAGAGAAAAAATTGTTTTATGCATATAGCAAATCAGATCTTACTCAGACTTCGTAAACTTGAACTTACCTGAACTAATGTAACATCAGTCCTTCCATTTTGAATCTTAGACTCACCATCTGACTTTGCTGTGAAGGAATAACTCACAGGAAGAGGATCCAAGTAGTTGATTTTGACTCTGTTTGTTTAGTACCACCATGACATTCACAGGTGTCCAGAGCTGTGGAGGGAATTGGCTCCTTGCAGGAAACAAACTTCGTGGTCTAGTTCTGTATGCACTGTATGCATGGGAGCAAGTATTCCAACCTACATGGTAAAACAGGGCAACGAGGAGGTGGGAGACTGTCTTGACAGAAAAGATATTGTGAAGACTTTACTTAAAACTGAGAATATTATCCATAAAAGGCCTATCTACTGTAGCAGCATAAAATTCAGTGTGGGCTAATTTAGCCTACTTCTTGACAAAACAAGTAGTGAGTGTTGCTTTAGAAAGTATTTTAAAGGTGTTCTTTTGCGTGCTTTCCTGTGCTTCTTAGCATCCCTTGGTAGCTGTGAACTGAAGTATGAGCACAGATTTAAATTAGTTGTAATATCTCGGTGGTCTGTTACCAGAATGAGAGTGATCTGCCTTATATGGATATATTATTGTTGACAGCACCTCAATCAACATTCAAATGACCCTCCATCAACATTTTTGAAAGATTAAGGCACTTCAGTTAAAGTTACATCCACTTCTACATGTGCCCTGAACTGACCTTTGGTGACATTTGCTCCTAGGGAAACAATAAGTCACATATTATTTATGCAGAAAAAATACATTTCAAGGTGCTTTGGAATACATTCACAACTAAACATTGAAGCAAGTTACTGTAACGTCAAAATACCTAATTGGAAATACATATTAGGAGTATAGTTTAATAAACCCTAAGGTTGTTACTTTTTTTCTAAATTTAAATTTTTCTTCTGTATTTCTAAAGAATATAAGGGAAACCTGAGATAAAGTTGCTGGCAATGTTGTCAACAGATATAATTGCTGTCAATGCTTTAGTAAAAGATAAAATGTTATTTCTACCTTATTATTCTCTCTTTATAAACCTTTTTAATAATCCTCTTTTTAAAAGAAAACTAAATGGAAAACTGTCATGTAAAATACTGTAACTAACTTTAGACAAGCACATCTGCATCCTTTTGTCTGTAAACGAAAGAATGAAACTAAAGAGTATTAATATGTTTTGGTTTTTTTTTTTAACATACAAACCCATAAGTTAAACACAAAATACTGAGAACATAGCATATTGAAACAAGCATAATCTCTGTAGTCTTCAAATGATTTGTTAGGGAAATATATGAACAGCAAATGTAAAATACAAGTGAATGATCAGTAAGTGCCAGCTTCAATAGTGCAATATTTTATTAATGACAGAAATATCTGTTTTTAACACTGCTCATGTGTTACAAAAAAATGCAGTGATAGTAATAATGGCAGCAAAGTGGAATTTGGCACTGATTATACAAAATAGCAAAAGCACATCTCAGTGGTCTTCTAAACTGAATCCACAAAAAGCTAATTAGTGGAACATAAAAAAAAAAAATTCTTCTCAGTTATTTAAACTGGCCAAAGAGCAAAACAGAAATTCAATTGTGTAAAATAGTGCAATACAATTTACACAAGGTTATCTTAGGAATGTTACCTCTTTTTCAAGTCGACTGATGTAAATGTAAACAAAAATGTGCTAAGATACATTTAGCAACTTGCACATGTGTGCATTTTTTTTTAAATTTCATTCAGCTGCATAACATGTAAATGTTTAGTATTAAAAGGTGCACTTTTAAAGCTAGCTTTATTTGTGGCTTGCATAAGGTGATTACGTACTTGCAGCCTAATTTATGCATTTTTATTTTTGCAATTAGCCCTACAATGGTAGTGATCCTAATAATATATTTGTGTGGATTGTCTAAGCTTCTTATTTAAAAACTAAATGATCTAAAATGTAATATAGTACAGTGATATTTATCTTACTATTAAGGCCTTACACGAAGCTTTCACATTCTGCTTTCCATATGTGTATTTCAGGATGTACATCAAACTTGGAGGCAATATAAGCTATGTCTGTGATGAAAGAAAAGATGTAGGGCACATTAAAATACACTAGCCATTTTGAAACAATAGTTTGCATCTTTTTTAAAAAAAATCTTTAATTCTCCTAAAGTTTTACATACAAAGAATAAATGAAATACGATCTTATTTCTTTAAAATTTAATACCAGAAATTGGTGCAAGATAAAATCTATTGCGTGGTTGACTTGTTTTTAAACAGGAACCTGAGTAAGGGCAGGAAATATAGCATTGTAACTAGAAGAATAAAATCCCTTAATAATTTAAGTAGCTGAACAGATTTTTAATGTTCTACCACAAAACAGCAAGGCAACAGATAATGGCCTTATATTCAATGAATTATCATGAACACCCACTGCAAACCTGAATAGTTTCTGCAAAAATAAAACATCAGATTATGCACAAGAATAAAAAGCATCAGAAATAGATGCACCTGATTTTTTTCTTTTCTTTTTTTAAAACCACAAATATCAGAATTTAGCATTTATGTCACAGTCCTTGAACAGTTGCTCCGAGATGACTACATTCAGTACACTGCTGCACTCAGTAGACACCCCACAACAGGCTTGCACTGCAACAGTAACATGGTTTTCATATAGGCACGGACTTTATCTTATTCATGTTCAAAAACAACATGAAATACACAACTCAAGACAACATTAGAATTCATCCAACATTTCCTTGTTAGCAAAAAGTTCTTGCCACTTTGGTAACTGAAGTCACTGAATGTTTTTAAAAAACTGCAGGTACCTCAAGGAAAATAAGAGTTCATATTCAGCAAGGCAGCATTATATGAGGATATTTTATACCAACTAAGGCATAAAGAACTTTGCATCAGGGTATACAACACTCAATCTTTGAATAAAGTTTCGTATTCTGTGTGGTGAAAGTGCATAGGAGTGGGATTCTACTGGAGTAGAAAGAATCCTCTCACAGTATTAAGGCTTTTCAATTTTAAGTGAACTGTGCCAGGCTAAAGTCAGCACAGTGAAAATATACATATAGGCTTTCTATCATCATACTGGACACAACTGAAGTTTTCTCAGCATGTCTTGTCTTCTCCTAGCTGTCGCTCATCTTCTTCATCAGCTTCCTCAATAACCTGAATATCATCTGCTTGAGGTAAAGATGAGATCTCAGTCAGCAGTTTAGCTCCTTCAGCTTTATTTTTTTCTTCTTCTTCAATCACATTCTTCCATATTTTGTGATTTTCACTTAGATGGTGTATTAGCTGGCAAAATATTCGTCGTCTACCTTTTTTTCTTTGAGCTTCTGTAAAATTAAAAGCATTATGTTTGACTTTTGGGGATTCAAAGTAATTACACTTTACACATACAAAAACAATGCCATGTTGAAAAAGAGATGTACTTTTGAGCAAAAACCACGGATGCTTATTCAGAATATTTTAATAGTGACATAGAAAAGGATAGCAATGATATATATATTTTTTTTGAATTGCAAGTCTCCTGATATTAACAAAATATTATAAGAGTAAAATTTATGAAGCATAATCACAAAATTTACAATATATTGACTGCACAATTTCAACCATCATTACTATGCCTGAATCTATTAAATAAAAACCGTGTTCCAACTCAAATATAGAAACTTACTTAAAATGAGATCATCATCTATTTCTTCATCATCACTCTCCAGCTGTGCTCCATCATCATCTTCATTACTTTCTGCATCCTCCTCTTGATCAACCCATTGTCCTGGTAGCAACCCAGCCGCATTATAGGAATTACAAAGGGGGCCAACTATGTGTGTGATGAAAGATTCTTGCAGTTTTGCAAGCTGTGGAGAAGAACGATCCATGAAGGGACTTATAGGTAATCCAAGACTTGCCTCTTCATCACCCTGAAAAAGAGATAAAAATAAAAATACAGAACTTCTCGAAAACTTAACTTTAAATTTTGATTTTAAAGATTAACTTTAAGGAGCCAAGCAAACATTAAATGGATTGCATCTTTTTACCGAAGGCAATAATAGTGTAGACTAAATGAATGAAAATGTAACTAGGACAAATAATAATAATTTAAAAAATAATAAAAATAGACATTTTCAGACTTGCACAGCTTATAATCCTCCCTTCAGCTTTGCTGCAAGATACCCTTTTGCATGGATGAAGATCTAGTTCTACTGGGACTGCTATTCCTCTGCCTTTACAGGATGGCTTCAGGTTAGGCAGAGATTTGACTTCAGCTGCTGAGCTGATGAACAGAGCAAATAGGAAAGTAATCAGAGTAAGGCATGCTGGTAAATAGCTTCCCCCAAAAGCACAGGGTAGAATGAAAGGAACCATAACATCCAGTATAAGTTACATAATTTTATAAATAGAAGAAAAATTTGAGCAGTTGCTCATACACAAGTCTGATTTATAAACACTTGTCTCAGCATTTCTGTGGGACCTGATAGTTTGAAAAAGTTTTTCCTAAAGGAACAACTTAGAATACTGTCTTATATTAAGTCTAAGCACTTCAGCTATTGCTTAGATTCCCCAAGTGTTTTTGTAGTTTAATTGTATTTTCCTAGTTTGAAAGATATTTTAAAATCCCCGGTTGTTATCTTATAAATAGCGAATCCCCCAGGAGGTAGACTACAGAAAAATAACAGTAGAAATGTTATAGGATATATATTGGGGGGCTTATAGAAGTTGTAGGTGTAAAAATAGACACCAAGTTTTCAGACTTCTTTCAGTTAATCACAATAGGATTATTTATGAAAGTTCAGCTGTAAAAATCTTATTTACTTTTTAATAATGTTAATTACTAATGCATATATTTAATATTTAGTTTTGAAAGTTTTAATATATCTTCTGTCTTTGCACTATGAATTAGTGCAATAACATTTCCAGTCTTGTGGATTCCACAATATTATTTGAGCTGGAAACATTCCCGTGAACTTCACTTCCCAAAGTGGAAGAAGTTTTTTTAGTTTATCGGTATCATCCTAAGGGCACGGAATGAACAAAACTAATATCTGAAAAATGCACAACGTTTGTAAAGAACTTGTTTTCAAGCTTCTAACATAATTGATAGGAAGTAAAAGATTATGTTAGTACGCTACATATAAAAATAACTTGTCAGTATTCAGAAAGAGAAGATGGAAATACTTCACCTGAAGATTTAAGACAAGGAATAATGTTTAGTTACACATTTAGTAACGCAAAGAATTGATCATCTGCCCAAAATTAAAACAGAAATACTTTCCATACCTACCTGTTCATAAAATTCATTAACAATGCCTTCTGTCCATTTCAGATGTAGCTCTCTAACTTTTGCTGGGCCATTAATATCTGCCAGTTTGATGCATATTTGACAGACGAGCAAGCGATCATTCTCATTGCTCCATTCTATACCATGACTGTTGATATCGTTGGCCTGGGTTAAATATATACATTTTTAAAAATTAAGGTAAAACTATTCATGAATATTACATTTCCAGGCTCTGCACAACAGACAGACATATTATTTTTTCTATTTTTTTCTTTGTTTTATATAGTCAAAAAAGTCATTTTCTATCTTTGAGAAGATGGAACTGTGAGATATGATTGAGGTCTCCTTTGGGTCCTGTGTCACATCTGCTAGGCCTACTAGGCAATCCACAAACTAACATATGAGTGTTTTGTACAAAGGAAATACTCTATTTGAATTTTCTGAGTCACTTAAATTTAAATAATGTAAAACTTTAAATTTTATTAATACCAACAACTATTGAATAGTAACGCAAACATCAGTATATTGTGACCAGCTCAGTGCTGACACTAAAATGTAACTAACCTTGGCATTAAACTCTGCAAGAAAATCAAAATGCTTCTTGAGATCTGTGGCAAGGATTGCTTCAATCACTAAGAAACGAAAACGCTTAAATTCTACGTGATCAAGATTTGATAAAAAGTTGTATTCTGGTCGTGATAAGAAAAGATTCCAGGCAGAAGCAGCATGGTGATTTTCTAAGACTGATCTGTCATTGTAGAGAACAGCCTACAAAAGAAGAGACTCATAAATGATAGATATAGGATTTAGAATTATAATTAAATATTCTGAAGCTTACGGGCTAGTCACTAAACACTATTTTTCTTTTTTTGTTCTTAAACTATCAAATGACATTTTTGCCTTCTAGTTTTGAGGGTTAAAGTGAAACAAAAATGGCAGATGAGAGGAAAAAAGACTAGCTTACGGGCTAGTCACTAAACACTATTTTTCTTTTTTTGTTCTTAAACTATCAAATGACATTTTTGCCTTCTAGTTTTGAGGGTTAAAGTGAAACAAAAATGGCAGATGAGAGGAAAAAAACAAAGATTTTTCTTTTTTCAGAAGTACTTAAACATCTCTTAGATGTCCATTCACACTTGTAGGCACACACACAAAACACTTAAGATGGAGACTTTGCATTTTTGGCAATATGTATGGGGCACACATACTAACAAAAAAAAAAAAAAAACACAGATCTAATTATATACTATTAATTCCTCTCAGTTCAGTACTTTTTTATTATTTTTATTAAATTAAACAAAAGAACTCTAAAGCAGATTGAGAACTGTGGTTAATGCAAAACAATGTGGAGAATCACTAGTTTTCAATATGCTATATTTAATGCTGATTAATACATTTTAACTGCAAATGAGAGAATTACAAATATTAAAACAGTAGTAGATTTTACTCACAACGCCTGTGTTTATACAAAATATCCTAGAAAATAACCAATTGAATATAAATTCAGTAGGACCTGAAAAGATTTTTTTGGAAAAGTGCAAAAAAAATTAATTTTTGAGGAAATTAAGAGATTATTAACAAAATGAATGTGTTTATTTTTGAAAAGTGGATATGAATGTCTGTGTCATTTGTTTTGATTCTTCCTTTCATATTGTGTTCAGCAGAAATACATAACTAAACATTTTTGCCGTAAGAAATCCTTGAAAACTGACTGGGAAGTTCACTTTTAAAGCCTTCATCTGCTCACAAGTTGTATTGGTTTGTGATTTACTACTGTTATTGTTATTACTACTTCAGTTTCTTGTCTCAAACTTACTAAGAGATACAAATCACCATGATCACTATTCTTCTTCCCCAGACACTATTCCACTCTTTAGATAAAAATATTTCACTGTGCAGTTTAGGTATCTTTTATTCAGTGATCTTCCCCCCCACAACTCTTTTTTCTTTTTTCCTTAAAAAGCTTTGCTCTCCTTTTCAGGGTCTATAAGGCAAAGATAAAAGAGGTAGAGAATCTCCTTTCTTTTTACTGGCTGTTCTAACAACAAAGTTGAATATGGGAGACAAAAGTAAAGATGTCTTGCAGATTTCTTCTTAGTTTACTCATCCACCCTTAAAGATAATCATTATTTACCGTAAAGGACTAATTTGAAATATAGAGCTTAGGCAATGCAGTTAATTGAACTACTAGAAGAACTCATGTTTTTCAGGTAATTGCAGAAAACTGACTCCAGACGACTCCCAAAATGTGATACATCCATGAATTTAGCTGCTTAGACAGTCCTAGAACCAGCTCTCTATGAAATAATCTTTTACTATAATCTGCATTGATTTATGTTGTTTACAGTTTTGTAAATTGAAAATTATTTTTATATATGTACACAACCAATACACACAAAACACATTGGAAAAACACATCAAGAAAAACTGTTACACAAGTAAATACTAATTAATTTCCCTATGTCTTAAATTGGGCAAATGATCCCTAAACAGGCAACACTAGGGATATAGAAGAAAAGAATTTTTATTATTCTGATTTCAGATAGAGACAAATAATTTTCTGGTTAAAGAATCCCTTACCTGTGGTGCATTTGTAGCTACTAGAAAAGCATTTGTACGACCAGGATGATCGTAATCATGCATGGCAGCTGCTACATATAAAGCCATCAACTCCAAGGCAGGAATGTTTGATGCCAGGCACCCATAACTGTCATCAGCAACAGAACAGCTTTTTGAAGAAATATAGCTAACTTGAACAGGGGCAACACCACCCGCTTCATCTAAGAAAATTGAAAGTATAAATATGAAATATTTAGAACACTATTTCATTTATATTTTTAATACACTTAAAATGACTCAGCCAGATACTAACATAATCTTAAGACAGTTATCCTTGCAATTGTGGAGCTGAATAATTGACAAAGAAGGACTTCTTATATCTTAAAAAAAGGAAAAAAAGTGTCATGCTATTGTTTTTATATAAACCAGCAATTTTGAAGTACAATTGAAAAGGCCAGTAAGTAGTAAATCCATCATGACCACATGGGTTGTCCAACAGGGTAGGTACAATCTTACAAATACTTAAAAAGCTCTCAGTATTTCAAAAATGTTATACAGGAGGGCAGGACATTCTAGAGCCTTTAAGAAGTGTCCCAAAACAGGAAAGCTATACGCTCCTGCTCTAAAAACAATTCTTTACCAAGTGCTGCATATAGATATTAATATACCTCAGGAATCTTTATTTTTCAGACAAGATCTCCCATTACAGTTCTGAAAGATAACTATCACTCACACAAATAAAAGAGACTTTTGGAAGAGCTGTTACCACTCATAATCAGAAAAAATATATATTTTTTTTATTAGACTAATGTATTTCAAATGCTAAAAATGTGCTGACTGTAGCAGTATACATAGGTTTCATTCAGCATAGAAAGCTTAAGTGAAATGGTATTCTTGGCTAACAAGTCAGCTCATCTAATAATTGTTCTAAAATCAACTGCATGATACTTCTGAAGGCTAAGTACTAATATTGTCATATCTCTGCCTTATATTAAAATATAAAAAATAACATTTGAGTGATAAAAATAATTTTTTTTTTCCCGAGAAGTTTTGTTAATTTATTGCAGTTTCATTAAAACATTATTATAGCAAAAGAATAGAAGTAAACTATGTGGATACATACCCATATCACTTTCCATTATATGCTCATTATGAATTTGCTGAAATCCAGGAATGGGCCGTGTTGTCAGATACCATACTGCATGAAGAACATCTGTGGCATGTATACGATTGTGATCTGAAAATTATAAAAAAAATTAGGCAGGTGAGTTACTTTACACTCTTTACACAGGCTTTTGTGTGTAAATGATTTTTAAAAATCCACATTAAAAATTATATTTTTGCCTGAAAAAAGAAAAAGAAAATAAACACAAAACTTTATTTTTCAAATTTCACACAGATAATACATTATATTTATTTGCCTTTTACTTCTCATGAAGCCTTATTCAATGTCATTCCTTTTCCCTACCTGTGCTGTAAACTTACTGTAGTGTTTCCACAAAAAAAAAATCATCTAACATTTATGTAGATTCATACATCACATAAGATATTCTGTCTGCATATCTTATAAAAGAAGAAAGTTACGTTTTAAAAGAAGAAAGTTAAATTTAAAATGTTGTAATACATAAACATAGATTATTGTTTTGATGTTTTAAATTACATTAATAACGTGGAGAAACAAGACCAGAAAAATGAAGCTAACGACAGATAGAAAAAGTGGAACTAACTCAACAGATCAGACCTGTTGACACTGTACTTCTTGTGACATTAACTTTATTCATATAAAAACCACACTTTCACTTTCTTTTATTAAACATGTAATTAACTGTTTTTGAGTGTTGTATTTCTGCAGAAATACCAGGGGGAAAATCAGTACAGAAAAATCAGTAAACGGACTGATCAACTAGTTCCAAATTAGTTAGAAATACCAAGATAGAATTGAACTTTTCCATCTAATATCTAAAGAATAACTATTTTTGTTATATAATCTTTTTGTTTGTTTGTTTGTTTTTAACTAAAATTATACATCTATTAGGATCTCATAGAATGTTAGTGGTATGCTGCAGAAAGGATTAGGGATCTGCAGTGGATCACAGACTGACTATAAAACTAAACATACTATTAGAAGATGTGTTATGTGAAAACCTGAAAGTATTTATTCTGCCACTCTTGGACTTTGTAAAGCCAGAGAAGAACTGGAGAAATGGTAAGAATAGGAAGCAAGGATTTACAAAGGAAAATTAGAACCAACTTTGTGTATAAAAAGGGACTTTAAAGTAACATAACAGACCTTCAAAATATAAGAAAATGCATTAAATATGGTTAGACAACCGTTCCATCTATCCATCACAAAGGAACAATAACAAAATATCTAATGGACCAAATATAAGGGAAATTTCAATTAAATATAAAGGAAAAAAACGCATTTAAACTGGTAGTAGACACTATATCACAATGTTTAAGAAACAAGTGAGATAAAAATCAAACATCCTCTAAGCATACTTCATCCTACCTGAGAGTCAGGAATGGATTAAGTGACCTTTTCAATCAGTGATGATGAGCCACTAGTACTGATACCAATCTGACACCTACAGGCATCTGGGTTGGTACAAACATTTGTGACACGATTTTATTTTATTCTATTTTATATTTAGATTTGGCAGCCCTAAACAGAGAGATGAATGATTACTGTCAAACTTCTTTATTTTCTCATAGTTCTACTACAGGCCTAATCCAATTTTCTGCTAAACCAACAGATGTTCTCCTATTGATTTCAGTATGTTTGATTCAATTACTCATTCAAATTCTTTAAGATTATATTCAGCCTATACATTAACAAATTCAGTTTTAGAGTCTTTTCATTTATTTTTTATTTGCTGCAGTACATTAAATCAGTTCTAAATTGACAAATATAGAAATTAAAAATATATTCTATACCTCCATATTAAACAATAGCACACACATCAAGGAGATACACTAATATTAAAGTAAAAAACCTGTAATTAGCTATTACTTACAGGGAATATCTCTGTAGCCATTTTCCAGTGCACAGAAGTAATTCATGAATTCTTGAATTGGGATTTTGAAAATTTCAAACAAACCAGTGTCTTGAAACAAAGTGTAAGTTACCTAAACACGTATTAAAATGAATTTTAGTTTGAAAAATATCACAATACCTACGCATATTCTGCTTTTTCAACTTTAAAAATATTCTTGTTTTTGCTTGCCGAGAGAGCTGGAAATTACTGATATGCCATTAAAGTTTACCTGAAATCTAATGTCATACAGTTATATGTTTAATCATTTTTAGCACCAAAAATGTGTATTTTTATCATCTGCTCAAATACAGGATAATAAAAACTTTTATTTCTCTACTGATAAATTATATGCACAACAGATTACTTTAATAATATTCTCTAAAATTCTTCATAATACGAGAACTCATGCTTTGTTCCATTAGTAACCTAAGAAAAGAAATCTATATTCTTACTTGTTACTCAAAAATTCAGATTACCTAACTATAGTAGTAGATCCGTTAAAGAAAGAAAGGGGGGACAGGATTGGAGGGAGAGTTACCCCACACTTTATTTTTGAGAACTTGGCAAAGAAATCCTATTTCTTCTAATCATTATGAAATACCTCAGGTATTTTTAACAAAGCTATCTGGTAAATCAAAAAATATTTCAAAAATGTACACAACACCCACACATGTAAATACTGTGCAGATATATTAAGGTGTACAAGTAGAACTTAGTGACTACAAAGACCGACAACCCCCTTAAGACTGCAAATATTGAGAAAGCTTTTCAAAACAAGACACTACTCCTCTTTTGCCACCCCCTTCCCAGCCACTTGAGAGAGAACAAGCTCTGAAGTGTGGGAGGTTCTCAAAGGAACCTCAGAGCAAAATGAGGGGACATCCCTCCTTCAGCTGTCCCAACCATTCCCCTTACATATACCCAATCTGAGAACCTTACAACTGATAATGGTAAAATACAGTTGTTGTTTGGCTTTTAACCAAAGTATATATTGGATTCTTACAGCACAACCAACAAAAGGACTGGGGAAGGAGGAGGAGGAGGACAGGTAATACACATACATACAGTATCAGGAAGAACTGACACAGAACTTATGGTAAAGTTAAGTAGAAACCTGCACACTTAAGTACTTACAGGTTTGAACTATCCCCCCAGGCTGCACACAAATGAAATGCAAGCTACTATAAATCCCAGAGTACTGGTATACAGCCATAAAAATAGCACTCAAAAATGGATTGTGGCATTCTGGACTGCACATTAACAGCAGTCAATAACTGAGGTGACAAGAGAACTGGCAACATTTGATCAAAAAAAAAAAAAAAACGAAAAACAACTAACTGAAGACTTAAAGTAATAGCCAGAATATTTGTGGATTATAAAAGAAAACACAGTGTATAATGACAAAAATGAAATTAAACCCATTGTTTTTTCCTGTCTTCAGTATAGGTGCAGGTCTATTCTTCCACCTGCACCCGAGTGCTTCTAACCAGCTTCCTTCCCTCCAGGTGCTTGTTCGTAATACTATCCTTGAACCAAGAGTAACATGCATTCTACATTAGGGTAGAAAACTAAGATACTAGCAAGAAAAATACATTTCATCTTTGGATCAGAACCAAATCCAGCTCATACTATAGGCCCATGACTTCTAAATCCAGTATAAAGAAAGAGACAGAAGTTTACAGATGACATTGATGAATGGGAGAGGCTGGGAAAGAGCAAACAGGATCATTCTTTTGCACCTGCCATTAGATTGGCTTCAGCACAACATGAAACTGCACAAAAGAGCTTAGTAGTAACTCAGAAAGAGATAAAAGGGATACTACATGCAGAAAGCAGCATGGAAAAAAAATCCCATTGTTTGGAGGATCAAGAGGCAAAAGACTGCCTAAAAGATCACTTCTCTTCCCCCACAGGTGTAGCTCTGGCAGAAATATTTTACTGAAATAAAGAAAAAAGAAATGGTTGACAAACAAAGTAGCAATTCTGAAAGCAGGAGACATTTTTTTTTTTTTAAATAGGAAATGGAACATTACTACAAAGCCTATTCCAGTAAGCACGAATCTAACCTATTTTACATTGAAAATAAAATTCAGAAAATTTGGAGCAAGTTCTCTATAAACAAATCATTTTTTATGGTTTACAATGAGATGGAGTACATGAAAAATGAAATTTCTACTTTTCAAGTTAGTGCTCAAATTTATGTTGACTGCAAAACTTCTCCATAGTTTAAATAAAATATAAAAGCATAACAGCTTTATACACCCTCCCTCTCCCTTTTATAATAAAAGACAACAAACCCGGCTGAGGATCCTTCCAGACTGGTCTCCCATTTCTTGTACAAGGTCAAAAATTTGGAAGTTCCAATTGTTCATTTTCTCCATTAGTGAATCATGTTCTATTAACATCGTTTCTAATGTAGGACCCTGCTCCACCTGTAAAAGAGTAAGACACTTAATCATCTCTACAATAAGAATGAAAACTAATTCGTCAGCTATATTGACAAGAAAACATGAAAACAATAAATCCTTATTGAACTTATTGAACGGTGCTGTAACTGTGGCTATGGGAAAATCATAAATCAACAGTACAAACAGCACAGTTAATTGCTTGACTTTTCATATTTTGGGACAGCTTTCTGAGATGGTGCTATCATTATTATTTTTAAAGCAACCTGAGTTAATAAAACAAAGCAAAAATAAGTGTAGGCTAACAAAACATTTACTGAGCTTTGACAATTCCTTAGCTGAACCAGCTTTAAAAAATTAAGGTATAGATCCAAAATGTTAGTAAAGTTTATTAAACAATTTGTCTTCTTGCAGTTCCAATATACTGCACTGTGTGAACATTCAGTTGATCGTTTCACTGAAAGTGCCATATCTTTCTTAAACTTCAAGAAGAAAATATTAGTATGTTCAGATACTGATCAACCATCTACACTAAATCTACACAAATTAATTTTGATCAATAAAAATTAAAGTAAGTCACCATCTTGGCATTTGCTAGTGAAATTTATGCAAGGTAGAAATACCCTATTATTAATTGTAAATTTGAATTCCAGTGATGCACCGTCTCCCTTCAGACATTACAGTTATTAGCTATGCAAATACCTCTTTACTGCATGTTACAAATGATAAAGCGATATTTTATTGATATAAGTTACTGCAAGTTCTTTTGCAATTACATGCTTACAAGTAGATTATTTTGTGATTGAATGATTATTTCCTTCCTTTCATCTTTTGTCTTCTCTGTATGGTGGAAAGATTCTTTTGAAACACTGGTGCTTCCAACTTCACCTTAAAGAAAATAAATACTATATCAATAATTTATTTGTGAAATATTAATGTCTAATAATTCTTGAACTTATCATACAGATTTCTTCACAGAAAGATAAGTAATAGCTTGTTTCTAAACCACTTTTATTTAAGAAAGTAACAACAAAGTTATAAGGGACAAAATCTATTAGACAAAATGTATTTGAAGATTTAGAAAAGGTAGAAGCATGACTTTTTACTTGCAAAAATTGGTGCAGTGTTTGTTTTAGCTGAGATGGTACAGAACTTTTTTGACATACTGAGTAGAGGTCTGTAAAGCTATGACTGGAAGCCTATCATACAATCCTTATTCTGAAGCAGTCAATATTTTAGATTATCTCAATTATCCCAAGTGGCAAGCTGAAATAAAATATATGCATATAAATTAAAATATAAGAAAATTTCATGTAGGGATATAAAAATATTAATTTAATCAGCTTTTAAGAAAACACAAATATTTGTCTATTTTGAAATCCCACCTGATTTTTTGTCTTTATATTCTGCAAATTCTTGTTCTGGTGTTGGAACAGGCTTGAGTAGCTGACATCCACAGCTTACAGAATACATGAAAAATATTTAAAACATTCAGTAATTTTCTTCTTTTGCTGTTGCTGTGTTGTATTGAAAAAAAAATCTGCAAATTACTTTTCTTAAAAAGGTATGCTTTTCAAGGTTCCTCCACCAAGTGACCTTAGTATTTTCTCCTAAATTAGGCACATACAGATTTAGTCTGTACTTAGAAAATAATCAGCCATCACCTCCCCTGGACTTACCTCCATGAATTAACAAAGTAGAGCTAATTATTTAGAAAGTGTTCAGACAAAGAATTAAATTCCAAGGTAGGAAGTCATCCTTCTCTAAAATCTATAAAATATTACTTATTACTCTACAATAACTTCTGCGCTTCCTACCAAGGATGAACCATTTCAATTCAATGGCACACAATTCAATGGTACAGCATTGTTTAGTTCCCTGGATAACAGAGTTACAAATTATTATGAGAGGATATGCCTTTTTTTTTTTTTTCCAATACTAACAAATAATAGGTCTTGTTATATTTTTTCATTGAAAATATTATTAGTATTTTCAACATATATGAAGCTACTAAAAATGTAACAGTTTACAGTACCTGCTACACACATAACCTATAGGTGTTTTAACTTGCTGCTGAAAGTCTGAAGAACTACATGTGTATGTCGGAGGCTTATATATATTAATGCTTGGTTTTGTAAGAAAATCGGCAGTATCAGGAAATTCTACAGGTGACCAGCTGCTAAGGGACCCACTGGAGACAGATCCATGACTAGGTGAACCCACAGGACTCAGGCCAGGAGAAGCACCTTCCAAAACAAATATAAAATTGGGTTCAGCTTATAATAAAAACACTATTGTTTAGAAAGACTGAAATTAAACAACAAGAATATTTATAAATTGTAAAGAGCGTGGAAGTTTTCAAAATGCAGTGTATAGTTCACGTTGTTAAATACATATAGATCTGCAAGATTTATTCGTAGTTTTGAGATCTACAAATATACAGCACAGTTTAGGCCACATATTTGAAAGAGCAGACTATGTAATGCATTACAACGTTTGGCTTTCAAAGGTTTTGTTTTGTTTTTAACTCTGGCAAACTTCAATCAGTTGCTGAAACTCCTTATTCCTGTCTGACTCAGGCTTGCATTTTTAAATTTTCCAGAGCAAATGAGCAAAAACAATTCAGTATTGATAATTGACCTAGTGAGAGATCTTTTACCTCATTGTTTTGCAATTAAGGAAAAATACACTTAAGACATTTTTAAAAACAAAGCGAAAAAAAAGTTGTAATCATATATTTGAAGCAAAGGATTAAAGTGGGCAGATACTGGCCATTTTGACAGTGGTGTGCCTTTTTGTTAGTGGTAAGATAATCTGTCCAAATCTGCCTAATAAGACATTAAAAACAAACAAATAAACAAAAACAACTTAAGTTTGTTCATGTGTAATTAGAGATTAAAGGAAATAATAATAACTTGATCTTCCTTAGAGCCATGAAATTCCCCATTCATGTTCAAACACTTAGCTAGGGTTTACTTCAGGAAATCTAGGAAATCTAGGAAAGAAAGCTGGTAAAACTGCACTTTGACTACTATGTGCCTGACATGAGTTCACCACAAAGTTTAGCCTTAAGCCAACATATCAGTTCTTTCCTCTGCAAAAATACATAAAATATACATTATCTATGAGTGCAAAAGGTGAGTTATAGCCATTGTAAACATACTTTTATCAAAAACAATAAAGTGCCTTTTGTGAAAGGCTCAAAGAGCAAAACAATGAAGCATTCTGTGGACATTCCACAGCTGAATTAGTTATTTTCCTGCAAACTATGAAGCAAGAACTCCTTCATAATTTTTGCAATTATGCAGTGCATAACAAATTACTAATTACAGTAGGCACTAATTGCCCTTAAATGAGGTATCCATAGATTATACACTTCAAACAGTGTCACAGGCTACACTGAATTAACTCACAAACTTTAAGAATAGTAATTATGTTACTCTAAAATACAAGTTTGTTTTTTTTTCCCCCAAGTCCACAGCATCTAAATAACATTGTTCCATTACAAAAAGCAGCACTAAAAATAAAAAAAAAAATATCCTTAAGGTATGTGAACTTTGCAATTTTCAACAATTACCAACCATGCTGATTATAATAACTTGCAGATACATTGCATTAGGTGAATAGCTGAGCTTTCTACAAAGTTGATGTTAACTGCAATTTTGAATATTCTTAGAAGCAGACTAAAAATGTATATATATTAAGTATATATATTTTTAGAATATATAGAACATGCTGGTGTTATATTAGTAATACATTTGCATTAAATAAATAAATAAAAACAATTGTCATACATGATGTACTGCCTTGACATCCAGCCACTAGGCTATACAAATTGCACAATCTTACCTGCTCGTCTGGGACCTATATGATGAGCCAATGTTATAGAAGATGATCTTTGTTTTGGTATTGTCAGCAGATTTGCACCAAAAGACCCATTTGAATGAGATCCTTGGCTGAAAAACAAACAAAAAAACAGTAAGAATTTTTATTCTTCCTTACCTTGGATTCATTGTTATCAAATAAAATGCTTGTAGAATGGCTAGACTGTTCTGACACAGTTCCACTACTATTCAAGAAAAAGAGAGTACTAGAAAGAAATCAAGTTCAAAATCAGCTAGACTATATACGTTAGTTATATCAAATAAAAAAATTCTAGGTACTGGGTAAAAGCAAGAGCAAACATTATGCAGTCCTGAAATAACAAAATAAGTATAATCACTTGCTACTTGCAATAGCAAATTAGCAATAGCAAAAATTGAAAATGCTACTTGCCATAGCATTTCTTCTCTAAAATTTTATTTACTTTTCTTGAATATTGTCTAGAAAGTGTCCAGTATCCTTCTGAGTAATCATATTTATCAACTAGACCTTTCCACAGAACATTGTTCAATTCTTTCATGACCATTTGCTTTTTAAAAAATACTATGGACAGACAAATTTTCGAGATAATGAAGTAATTGGAATTTGCAGATTTATTCTGTTTTGCATAAGTCCTTAAAACTCCCCTGCTAAATATTACACAGTAATGCATGAATTCATTATTTTGTGATAATATCAGATATTCTAGTGTATGTTTTAACAAAGCAGGCTATTTTCTAATAGATCTGAAAGCATTTAAAATATTGGTTACATCTCAAATACCACGACAATCTTATGCAGCTACAGCCTGCTTTTCAAATCAGCTCTACATGTTTAGTTAATCATTTAATTCATTATCTTAAAAATAAAGCTGGTTTTGACTGTCATACAGAACTTCAGTAGCTACATTGTTAAACTGGATTGTTAAATTATGCCATCTGCTGTTGTAGGCATGAAATTACACTCCAAAATTCCAATTACATATTTCCTTTAGTAAACAAAAATGTGATATGCAATTAAAAGTAACTGTATACATGTAATCTAAAGTGAAAATACTTCATGTAAAACTAATTACTTCATTTCAGGATGGGAAAACAGTATTTAGCCAAACAGCTTTAATCTTGTTTTATCAGATTTCAAACTAAAGTCAAACATAGAAAATAATACCAGATCTCCCACCTTTTTTTTTTTTTTAAAGTATATATAGCGAGTTAAAGAATAAAGACAGATTTATTATTTTGAAGTCTGATGCTGACTTGTTAGGCAAATTTAAAAAAATGTTCAGGTTGACAATTTTAGCAGAGTGATTTTTTTGCTATTTGTACACTGTTCACCTATCATAAGTTACAAGTACTCTTTTAAAGCATATAAAAATGCTACATTGCTATTTAGTGTAGGAAGACTATATATTAAGTACTGTCAGTTCACCTCAAACTAGTATTTGAATGTCTAACTAAAATCAAGAGTCTGCATGCAAATACAAGAGCAGCTCTCAAGAGTTGCTTTTGAACAGTCTCAATAGACAAAAAAAGATTCTGCAACATTAAACCAGATTTTACAGCAATATTAATTTATAGTACCACTGTGTAATATCTCATCTTAACTCAGCTAGAATTCAGCTGAAAACAGTCATCGTATGTAAAAATCTTTCGATTTTTGATAAGCTTTCCTCTGCTGTTTCACTCCCCCTTTTTACTGTTAGCCTGCTCCTCTTTGCTTCTTCTCTAACAGCCACCGGGACCCTTGTTTGGGTGAATCAGCTTCCTAAGGCAGGAAAAATTATGCCTTTTCTTGTGCTTAAATATTTTTCTGACAATTTAAGGGGCTAACTTAAGAGCCAGCGCCAATGGGACAAAGAGCCAGGAGCGTGCTCTATGAATGCAGGACAGCCTCTCTTGGCTATTTCTAGTCCATGTAACCAGGTAGATTCTTTCAAACACTGATAACGAAATCAGCATGAACATATAATCTTTACCTACTGCCATAATAGAGCAGTGAGAATTTGTGATGTACTTCCAGACTGATTTGATAAAACCACTGGAATTATTGCCTGTGGATGAGCAGTAGAAAAGGTATGGTAATTAAACTTCCATTAATGTCCACTTCATGTCAAATTCATACAGACTAAAAAATGTATATATATAAAATATATATTAAAAACATATAATTATATAAAAACATACAAATATATAAATATATCTTGCTGTTGACCTGACAGTGACAGATAAGGAAAATTATCCATAACAATTTATAGCATCTTCAAGTGTATTTTATACACAAACCACAATTAAGTTTTAGTTTGTAAAAACTTGAACCATATATTTTATTCAAGGGGAAAAAAAAGTCACTGACAATTGCCAAATTGTTCAAATGGTTCACTTTAAAATTAAATATTATCTTGATTAATAAATTATTGGACATGTGTATATAAACTTTCATCCGCTACTAGGAATTATCAAATATCACTATACCTCACATTTTCTTTTAAAAAGGCATCTATTTACCTCCCTTACGGTCTATGTAAAAAACATTAGTCTTAAAAGGTAGAACTACGCAAAGAAAAAAAAAGCTTTTTTTTTTTAATTGATTTAAGCTGCAACACAATTACAAACATCTATTGCACTTTTCTCACAAGATATTGAGCAAAACCACACACATTTAAATAGAGCATGAAATTTCACTCTGATATGCAACATTAAACAAAAAGAAAAAACGTATAATAATTTTATTCTTAATTCAAAACACGAAATTAATCTTAGAAATAGAAGCTTTTTTTTTTTGCATCATACTGACTGACAAGAAGAGAAAAAGTTCTTTGTATGCCTTAATGCTTGCTTGATAACTGTATGAATAAATGTTGCAATCCACACAGAAGTGGCTACCAAATGCAAGAAGGTTATATAATCCTTTCAATTAGAAAACCAATTTTTGCACATGTGGAAGTTGGAAAGTGACACATATTTTCAATAAAAAGGAAAAAGAAAGTCAGTAATGATATAGAGGTTACAGAATTGCAAAACAAACTAATTTTTGTTGGACTTTTTTTTTCCTTTCCTACTAAAACTCATATGCTGTCCCACTTACTATGACAGAGCACAACATTCAACCTCAGAATGACCTGATTTCTAGTTGAGACCACAGTTACAAAAGTATAGAATATTACTAACTTGAAATGTTTTCCAATTTATGCTGTCAGAATTTGGAGACTTAATTCAACTACAAGATTCTACATGAAATACATATCCTGCCAAGTGCCAAGATTACAGATATGAATATTTTTGAAAGGCAACATTTATTGTTGTACCCTTAAAATCTGGTTAGGTGCTCACCTTGATGTGCTATATTCCTGATGAGATCTCTTGCTGTTACTCCGTTCCCATCTAGAAGATGGCGATTCTATAGGTGGAATGCCAGAAACTCCTGAAGTTCGTCTCAGCTGTGGTGTTGGCAGGCTATTCCTGCTATTTAATCCCTGTTGAATAATTTAATTATGGTTAAAATTTATATAATTGAAATTAGACAAAATCTTTATTTATTCTTTCTGAAGATAGGATATAACACTATTTATTGTTAATTGTTTATAGTGAAACAGGAAGCATGGTATCTCATGTTCACCCTTATTGATTAAGAAAATGAAAAAGATGTATTTAAAATTATTTTTTTATTACAAATAATTAGGTTTCTTTATTTTTTTCTTTTCCCAAATTAAAATTATGTTCCACATAATTCAGGTGTTCAGATAAATGGAATCAGACCTTGCAAAGGAAAAAAAAAAAAAAAGGATGCCAGGAAAAAGTGTTTAAAGCAAAAGGAATACTTGCAGTATTGAGTAAGGTCTTCAGGGTCACGTATGAGGACAGGTGACCCTTGGATACTAGGGCTTCAAAAGGTCTGGCAGAAATAATGACTTTGCAATTTTAAGCTTCATTGGGTGGTCAAAGATCATACTTAACTCACTACTAAATGCTTCAAAAAAATGAAACACTGTTGACACACACCAGTAGTCTCACCCTGAAAACTCAGACTGCTTTAAGTCCGTGATATTAGATGCACCTTGACCCTGTTTGCTTTGCTGCAAAAAGCTGTAGTCACAGTCAGAAAGGTGAAATCAGACAGAATAAGACCACCGTATCTCCACAGATACCTGCAGTAGTCTTTAACCAGCCCTTCTACAATGAGAACCAGAGGAGTGTGTTCTGCTAAATTACACAAACCAGTTACAGAAATGCTGCACTAATACAGCAAAATCTTCAGACAGGGAGCAACAGGAGTCAACTAAGCCATGCACTCTCAAAGAGCAATTTGCTATGCAGAAATAGTTTATAATGCAAATAAAAATCAAAGGCATATCTGAAATCTGTCAAATATGAAGCTGTATACAGGAAGCAGCTTGGTTGGCAGCAAGGGTACACTGCATCTGTAAGTTGTCTAACAAATATAGTGCGGACTGATGCCTTAAGACAATCTCCAGCACAGGCAACAGCTGTAATTGTAAAGCAAGACTCTAAAATTCCTCTACATTTGGGCATTTAGCCCAGGGAAAGCAGACAAATCGTTTGAGCCCAGCCTTTGGTCACAACGCAACGTTGAGCACTATGTGCTCTCAGGCTTGGAATGGACTTCTGTGTGAAACAAGCACATGTTAGCACAATACTGAGAGAAGGCCCCGGTACCTGCACAGAATCTGGCCCATGAGGCAGTCTATCTGATCCTAAAACGCTACACCAACAAGCTGACCAATTTGGGGCAACCTGCCCACTGTCTGGCAATGGAAGCAACTACAGTGCAGGGGCTTCCCACACCAGCCTCTGCAAGAACCAGCTTCAAGCTGTCAGCACCTTGCTACCCTAGAATTGTTAGCTCTGGGGCACCGCAGCCAAGTTTGTATATTTGAATGTTTTTCCACCACGTTGCTTAACGTGTTGTATACGAAATGCACTCTTGCTTACAGTTATTTACCCTAGCTAATGGAGAGGTGGCAATAGATTTACACACTGGTCCCAAAATGTGATGTGCACCATAGCAAGAAGAGATTGTTTTCCATAGCTGATTTGCTTCTGTCTGATGGCTAGTTTGATGTTTACAAAAATGAATTTATTTTGACAAAAAGTCAATGAGAAAGCAAGTCATACATCTAACAAGTAGTTGTCAGAGCAAGTACACGGGAGAATCAAGAACAGTCCTGTTTGTCCTGTATAAAATGAAAATATTATGTTCTCATGATATTTGCTTTTTTTTTTTAATCCTGTGTTCATTTTGAGAAAATGTGGTCTGCTTGAGTGCAGACCAGTGCTTTTTACCTGTCTACCCGTCGATCACTTGAATTTGCATTTTGGTACACATCTGCATTTCAGTCAATGAGTTTTCACAGCTTCTTTCTTTTGACCTTAAACATAGTGCAGGCACTCAGCAAAGAAGCTGCTATACATACAGAAGCATTCTTTCCAGATTAATTTTACTTGATTTTTTTTTTTTTTTTAATGGCAACACATATATAGAGACAATTAAAGTCATTTGACCTTGAGCAGCTTTCGATCTCCTTTTTCAGCAGGATCCTCTACTTCAGGACAGGGGAAGAAACCAGGAAATGGTGTGAATGGATTAGCCTTTGGCCTGCATGTGCCTGAGAAAGCACCAATCAGACTATTAATGCTTCGAAGGGAAGAAATCACTTGCGGTGGAAGGGATGGGTCAGTCAGGAGGTCTGTTAGCATACTCCGAGCCTCATTTAGTACTGAAAGATCAACTCCATTTCCACTGCCAGCATTCTAAAACAGATGGAATTGTTGCAAACTATTAACATGTCAAAACATTTCATTTTGTTATAAGTTTTAAATAAGCATCTTATCTATTACAAATTAAAAAATAAAAAACAATGTATTTTTCTTTTAAAGAAAAAATATACAGCCATATTACCATAACAATTTTAGCAAATATTTCTCATGCAATAAGATAAATATTTCAGAATTCAACATTAGCTACCAGTTTATTCTTCTCTTTTTAAAATAAAGATCCTGTCTCAATTTTTCTTATCTCAATTTCTCATTACTTTGTCTTAGATTTAAATTTAGTATTCTATATCCTCCAATAATACCAACAGAAAATTCGGTGGCCAAACTGCTGTAAGACCCTTATAAGGTGCAACAGCCTCATTGTCATTATTATTTCTAATTCTACTGAAGCAAATCCCCAAAACTGTATCAGAAACATCATTAGTTTTTATTTGGCACAGCTCCCTGAAGAGGAGCAGTATTAGCTAATTAGATGCCAGTATCGACACATGAAAGATAGGGAGAAACAAGTAGTCAGGAAAAAAGGTGAGATACTGGTAGGCCTGAGTTTGGTGACAGTGCTGGAGAATCACTCCCTAACCTCATGCGAATGGCTATTTAAAGAAAACAAACAAACAAACAAAATAAACAGCAACAACAACAAAAAACCACTCCCATCTTATCTGTGTTTGATAGTGTTCTCATGTACACCACAGAAAGCAACTCCCTGTCAGCTGGTCAGACAGCTAAACATCGAGTCACTGCTACATAGATATGTAGAGCTAGAATGTACTAGGACAACTTAGGTAACTAAAACATCCACAGAAAAACTGAAATCTGTCAGTTTACAGAGAAGTCTGTAGTCAGTCGAATTTCATAAAAGAATAATTAGATTCATAACACACTGACCTGGTAATAGGGCTTGTACCATTGCTTCAAATCCCAATCCCAAAGTATCATCTGTAAAAAAAGAAGAGTAACAAGTGAAATGTTAATACTGAAAAACAGTAACAGAATAAATCTTGATAATGTGATGTAATATAAAATGCTTCTTCATTCATGTTTTTTCATATGAAACTGAGGTCATTTCCTCAGTTAATGCTACCACAGCAAAAGTCCTAAATAAATATTTGAAGAAACTGTGTGCAACAGAATGTCTTGACAATGGAATAATTATATAGACTTATTTCAGTATTTCTGGGTTGTTGATAAAACATCTAAGGTGCACACTAAATTATTTGGTGATAGTGCTTTCCTGCTTCTATTCACCTAGACTTATAAAAGCAAATCTATTCTAAAATCTCCAATGTATTTTATAAATGTAGGTAAATTATCAAGAGAACCAGTATTTAGCACTAGACTCAGGAAAACAAAAATATACTAACAATTTTTTCTTCCTTAAACTATAAAATATACCCCAAAGTTAGTGAGAAAAAAGAAGCCTAACAGCATACGCATTTCCCTTCAGGACGTGTGCTGTACCAGGCTTGACAAATCCCACAGTGGAACTTCCTACATGAATTGCAGAAGCATAGAGTAAAAAAGTTAATATAGTAGGTGAGTCTCAATGTTAAAGTGAATTTACAGGTAAAAGCCTGTATCTAATACAATACATTGCTACAATAAACTCACAACAGAAAAACAAGTTACAGGATACATTTTGCATTAGCTAATTTTCAAATCCATACCAAGAACAGCTTATAGCACAGCATTTGTTTTAATTTAGTCCCAGGAAAACAAAACCTAACTTTAGAAATCCTCTGCAATCCTGGTTCTAGGAAAATCCCATAAATTTAATGATTAGGAAATACTTTACACACCCCTATAAACAAATATATGTTTTAGAATTTTTACAAATTGAGATTTTGATGAATCTTTGGAAAAAAAGAAGAATATCATTCTTAGAATATTTAAGACAGTTTGTGAATAAAAAGTTAAGAAAAAAAAGGAAAGATATAAAAAACGATGAAAGACTCTTTTGTTTGTTTTAAACTAATACATACTACAATGTTAAAATCCTATAAAGACCCATGGGGAGGAAAAAAATAGTTTTGGCATGCAAATTTCAGAGCTTGTCAAGAAGATGCTCAAAAAGAAGCCACTGAAAGTTTTCAAATGGTTCTGCATACATAGGATTACTGACATGTAAAGCTCTGTAGGACTGAGCATACAATTTTCATTTTTGCTCATTTATTACTCCAATTCTAGAACCATTATATAGTTTATTAATATGCATGAGCAAGGACCCTGCAAAGCTGATAGATGGAAGGTAGCGGCTCTGTGGTGGGACAGATATTTAGACAAGCTTTGCTACAGAAGTTATATATATATTTTATATATGTGTGTACACATATATATTTATATAAATAAAAGATCGAGCATATATATAACATAATCGAGCAACCAAACTGCCTCTCCGGTTTCTCCATCTCTTTCTCATCCCATAACTTTTTGACTCGACTGACCAACTGGGGAGCCTACAATCTTATGAGTCATATTCTGACCATAAGTTATTTCTGTCCTAGCTGAAAGTTATAAAATCCTGTAGGAAAACAGAGCTATTTGGGAATATTTTGGTCATTTTGGTGAAAGAAGGATTAGACGGAATATTGAAGGTAAGGAAGCTGAGATACTGTGGCAGAGGTACAGGGTGAAAGGTGGACTGAAAGCCTTAGAAATCGTAATTTGCTATTTCTGTTGCTCACAGAACACATTTATTTTTTTTAAGAGGACAACCTAGGAAAAGGCCCTTGACTTTTTAATTCCTAAAAGGCTAAGCAGAAGGGAGAAGAGTCACCTGAGCTACGCATACATGTGAGCGGGTCCCTAACCAGGAGAAGTACTTCATGCAGCTAAGGACAGGCGTGAGCTGGCAGCACTGGAACCGACCTCAGGAGCAACGCTGCCCACCCCACCAGGCCGGGAAACAAGCGAGCAGCAGCACACAAGCGCTGTCCAGCTGCAGAAGCAACCCAGCTTCGCCACCTGCTCCGAACACCTTCCCAGTGCAACAGCTCGCTATCGAGACTGAGGCCCAGCTCGTTTTTGTACCCTTATTCTCCATCACTGAGTAAGATAGTAAACAAATGTAATACAACAGAGGAAGTAAAGAAATACATCCACTGAAATTACAATAATAAATATGTCCTGGCAGTGCAGGTACTTCCCTGCATATACTTTCCATATGAATATACAGATTTTGATAAGATTACCGTTCTGAATGACATTGGCTTTATCTAAACTGATTTGTATGCATTTGTCTGGGCTTATTTTCACCGTAACAACTGCTAGTCTTTTGGCAGAAATCTAATACATCGCACCAACTATTTGCCCTCCATTCAGAACATTGGCAGCAGCTCTGTGAAAAAAAATGCCTATCAGACATACCCAGTGTCACTACTCACATCAAATTACAACACACAACCCATTACGTACATGTGGTCAGGTTTTGCATGCCTATTGTTTTTCCCTGCTCTGTACATCTAGTGAAATATAGCATCTGTAATGACATTGGCTAAAAGTTAAATACATTCATTTTATTTATTTATTTTAGGAAACATAAATAAAAAACTAAATGGAAAAATATTTTTTTACCACAACTGCATGAATTCCACAGCTTGTGGCAATCTATGCCAGCTGTATTAATGTTCCAGTCTCTTAAAAATATCAGAGAGAATGCAGCTTAAAACATTTATTTTTTTTCTTTCCAGCACCATTCAAACGGTAGCAATTTTGTGAACTCCGTTCAGAAAGCACAGCACTAACATCTTTCATTCAAAAACCAAACAAATAAAAGGAAAAGGCTCCCCAATACTTCAGGTTAAGAAAATATACCTGTTTTTTAAAAAGCATCATCTTGCAGGAGGAGTGTTTTGTTAGTTTCTACTTGAATATGGTTACAAATCTACATGCCAAATAACTTCACAAAACCCACCAAACCCACAGAAGAACGTCAGCAACACAACCTGAAGATGCTATCAGCTTCAAGTATGTCAACAGTGCTCACTTAATTTTTCTTCTACAGGGAGCAAAACATAAAAACAACACACAAGAAATGAAATTCAGATGGCTGTTATGTTTCAAAAGCGCTCAGTCTTTCTAACTTCTTGACAGCCATTAACATATCCTGGTAGACAAGGTGCTAATTATTCTCTGATAAATGAATTCATTTGCACAACATGCAAATTAACAACATGCACAGATTAAACAAGTACAAAGACAACCCTTTGTTCCCCTCCTCCACCTAGAGCTACAGAGCACAAATGAGGTACCAGTCCCCCTGCCTGCTATCTCATACTCTGCAGTCCTGGAACTTTCTCTGCTCCCCCTAGTGATAGCTTCTCCAAGACTAACAGCTCTTGCAGGGGCAAACCCAATGTTCCAGGCTGGCACTTGCCCAGCAGAAGGCGTAGGAAGCATCAAAGAAACACAGGCTGGGTGTCGGCGGCACCCGGGCAAGGGCGGCATTTCCAGGCTCCTCTTCTTTTCTGCTGTCTTCACACGGACACCTTTAAACACGCCGGGTAAAGTTATTAGTTATGACATCCACTTGCTATGAAAACTGAAGACAGCTAATCACTAAGCACACGCTTAGACTGGGAACAAGTTACGCTATAACAAAGCCGTACTACGTGAAGTGGGCAGATCTAGATCCAGGAATGAAGAATTTGAGGTTTTTGGTTTTGAAGTGATTAACCAAGCTACCATCGCCTCGCGCACCCAGACTTTTAAAAAACTAAACATACCAGGTGACTGTTAGCCTGGCAGCAATGAGCATCACGATAGTGACCACCACTACCTGGCCATACCCATTTTGCAGGAAGCATTTGGTTTTAGCCAGACCATTGGAAAGCTCAAGGTTTTTACCTCCATAACAGCAACAAGAATGAGTTGCCCAGCTGGGCAGTTTAAAAAAAAAAAACTTCATTAAGTTTGTCTTTCCACATTGACACTTACTTTATCAAACATGGCTAAACTTTGGTTTCATTCTGCCCTGCTCAGCATGGAGACTGGGTTCATCTGCTCCATTGACTTCTGACTCAAGCAGCCACAAATCTCAGATGTCCACACGACTTTTGTTAGCTGTACCTGCAGCCTTTGACATCAGAGGTCCACGAGCTTGTGTCAGCTTGCTTACAACTTCCCTTGGGGACGCACAGGAGGCTTCCCTTCCCCCAGCTCTTCTAATATAAAGGATGTGGTACATTAGCTGATTTTATTTACTTATTGTAAGATCTTAGCAAGAGCATGGGTATTTTATCAACTCCAGAGCATTTCTGTACAAAACCTTTAACTGCAGCTCCTTTTATTGACGCAACCCCTCCCTTATTAATTCCTTCAGCCATCAGGAGCTTTCTGGTGTGTTTGCACATGTATACAGACGTGCATACATATACATACACACTTGCAAGTAAGCTGGTTTTGGGGGATCAATCTGTAGGACTAAAAAAGTTCAAAGACTTCCTTTTTGCCTTAGCAGTACTGTAGTAGAGAAATAAGCTCGAAGTTTGAGGCACAAGATATTCAATGGAAGGTGCTACTGCTAAAACTTGTGTCCTATACTCACACAGCATACACAGGGTAAAACAATGTGCACAGTTCATGCAAAATCTAGTTCCAGTGCAAATAATGGTTTGCTATTTCAAATGGCAGGGCAACGTTTTACACAGAATTTTATTTGAATGAAAAATTTCACAGCTTGGACTCATTACTGACAGATTTCTATTGTCCTTTAAACCAGAAGAGTCGAGCTTTGCCACTGATTTCAAATCTCACAGCAAACTAAACCAGTTCTGAAATAAACAGAAGTTCAAATGTATGTCACCAACAGATGTTTTCTTAAATTTATTATACATCACCATTAATTAAAAGCCAAATCTCCTGAGAGAAGACAGGTATATTATTTTACCGCAGCTACCAGGATACCACAGTCTACGTTAGCTGTAACATTTTCAGGGCTCCTTCCATGTGGCACACACTGAAGTAATGAAAATGAGCTGCTGAAAGCTGTAAGCACAAAGCAACAATCCCTTCCACCAGGCACAGGGAAAAACTGTAGATCACTACACAATAAATATTTTTCCGTGGTAAATACGACTTGGTAAATTTCTATGTTACTCAAATCCTTACAGGTTAATAATGAAAGGGGGTTATTACCTTTTCTTAGATGCTGACAACAGACCACAAGATGGCACTCAAATCCAGAAAGCCTCCCCCAAGAACAACTTGGAGAGAAAGGAACAGAAACTAGCAGCATATTCCTTCCCCGACCTTCTGCAGAACTGAAGTGGTTGGGGGACCAAGGGGGTGACAGTTTTAAAGGTTATCAGCTGATAAATTCTGCTTCTTCACAAAACCCTCTCTATTTAAAGACGAGTTTGCTCCTTACCCTTCTAGTCAGAAACTACCTGTAAGGAAACTACTTTCTCACTACCTACCAGCCTTAGTTCAGTTAGCTTAACACCATGCCTTGCCACTTCACTGTGGGATAGTAAAAAAGCAGCATCTCCAGAATTATTATTTTTGAGAGTTTGGCAGTCAAAGCTTTAATTAATTACTGTGGATCATCAACAAATTTACGAAATATTCCCAGAACTGCATTAATCTTAGAGCAGAACAGGAGTAAAAAGGATAGTTTATTTTAACTTAATGTGAACAGACCTTAAAATAGGTCTTAGGCAGAGCCTCAGCAATTTTTGATTTTGCAACCATTAGATGTGTTGCAGAAAGATCTGTGCTCTGTAATACCCAGATTTTGTAACCCACTTGCACATACCATTCTTCCTCACCTCCTCCAACAAGAAACACCTGATCTAGGAGGGACTTGAGCCTAAATCAAAGTTCCAAGTTCCAGCTCAAACTTCTGCTTAGCAGCTCACACACTTCAGCTTCTGAGCATCCATTTGCAGTGGCAACAGCACAGAAGTCACACAACTGAGAGCTCCTTTAGAACTAAAATTGCAGTGGGTCTGATAATGCTGATGAACTTCTGGTAAGGTGAGAACACTATGGCCTTCCCCCCCAGAACCACGTACACCAAATTACCAGCCAGCCTGGAGGGTAAGTTCTCGTCACAGCCCAACTCTGATCCTAGAGACTCCCAGTTCAGCCAGAAGCAGCGATCCCACTTTCCTGTTTTTATCTAATTGCCTGTCAAGCTGATCAGGATTTTGAAGGAAAGTTAATAAAACAAACAAACACACGTACAACAGTATGTTCATTAACAGTCAGGGACTGTATTATGCTTAAATATAATAACTGAATCCATTTAGTCTATAAAATAAATTTCACTACACTTAAAATGAGACAAAGCAGCTTACAAAACCTCTAAGTACAAGTGGCCTTTTCTGATGTGGCCACCATCAGCTGAGGATGGGTTTAGGTGGAACAGAAACATGTCACTCAAACCAGGCTAAGAGTACGACAGAGGGAATTTATATCACTGGGAATAAAGTTAAAAGGCTGAAAAATAATTATTAGAGCTCAACAACTTGACAGAGTCACTATTCTGAAGAATGAATTGCTATATTCAGTTCTATGGATGTTTAGTCAAATCTAAGGAGACTAAATACATATCACTTACTGGAAATACACAGCAAAATGGACAGTGGGCATCAGATACTACCTTTGGTTTGTATATTGTGTTTCTCAAACAAGAAAATAGTATTTCCATATACTCCAGAGGAATGCCATACAATTTGAACAGAAGAATTTTAGAATCGGCGAGTCTGACACTATTTGTAATCCATCAATTTACTGGGAGAGAGAGAAAAGAAAGGGGTGGGAGGGAGAAAGCGGGGGAAAGAAAGACAAAAAGAAAAATAAAAGAAGAATAAGCGAGAAGAAAAGAAACAGCCCTGATTGTTGAATATCAACCTGAGAATTACCAAAGCTTAAGCATGGCACTTTGGCAAAGCACATGTTGTTAGCAACACCAGAAACATTTGTTAAAAATGTACACAAGTTAATAGTATTAAAGGCCTTTCCTAATACAGTTTATAGATCACACAGCAACAGGAACAAGCAATATTAATTTTTACAAAGAAAAAAAAATCACTCCTCCTAGGAGCTTATAGTCTAAATAAACTAAAATCAGCTGAAAAGTGGGAGAAGACTGTCAAAGAAAAAGAACCCCCCCCCCCCAAACTGCCATTTGTTGGTTTAAATGATTTTCCCGTACAGAAAGTTGCGTCCCCTCTCGGGGCGCAGCCTGCGCTCGCAGGGTCTGGAACGGAGGCGTTTCAGGGAGCTGCTGCTGGGGAGCGCGGGGTCCTTCTGGGCCTTCTTCTCGTGACTGCCACAGCTCCGCTTGGCCAAAGGCACGTCCGAGGAGCATTTTAAACTTCTAAAGGTTTAAGCACAATAAAAGCTTACGGGTTTTACTTTTCTCAAGTTAGAACCACGGAAATTATTATCAAAGTATTATCACTAAGCATTTTTTAAGTTTTTTTGTAACTTTAATGCTCAAGTCATACTATATTTGGCTACATAGCTGTGAGGATATTTTCAGAATACTTTAGCTTAATATAAAATATGAAGCCGTAATATCTTAACTAGTGAAGAATTACCTACTTGTGTGCATTTAGAAGCATAAAATGTCCAATGTTATACTAAGGACAATATTCATGCTCATGCAGCAACCACAAAAAAAGTTTCAGAGCTTATAAAACTACAAAGCAGTTTTCAAACTAGAATACACCTTATAAATGTGCCATATGCCCTACACTGAAGCGTGCAATCCATACTGGGCCATACACAATGTCAGCACTCCTAACATTTCTGTTTGGTGCCTAGCCCAGGTAAGCGGGACGGTTTTGTTTCAGTGGTGATCAGGAGATTCAGCGTGCCTTTTAATGCTCTTTAGGAAAAAGAAAACTCATCTCATTTGACAGCACCCGTTTGCGTTCCATGCTCCGACATTTTATTGGAGACGAAATGAGCAGAGGGATGACTCCTGCCGCTGGCCAAACCCCGCGCTGACGAGCCAGGTGATTTGGGCTGCGAGCAGCATCTGTCCCAGCTGGGCAGCAGCTCCGTAAATGAGCGTTCCCACAGCAACCCAGCGGAGCCCCGGCTGAACAATGAGAGCCACACCACAGCACAGCACGGCAGCGAGCGGCGCCGCGAGATGTCACCTCGGTCAGTAGCACGCTTCTGCGACCAGATGAGAAACTAACTTACCAAAACACAAGCAAGGTTACGCTACACAGCCTTTCATGACTGCCTTTCAACCAAGACTGATGCTAGGTTCGATGCTTTTATTTTTAAACGTTCTTTTGTAACAGTTGACAATCGATTGGCTTTTTGAACCCATGTAATTTAATGATACAAAAACAAATACAGCAGCGTATAACCCAGAAGTCCTACTTTATTTATTAGGATTTTCTTTTCCTCTGTGTAGAAGTGGCACAGTATGAAAAACTATCTGCCGCGCGAGACTAGTGGTAATGCAACCAAAGAGCGACTCCGGCAACGCCGCGTTCTTTAGACAAGACGACGTTCTGCTGCAGGCCAGAACACCACCACGTGAGAGGATTAGCATGATCGAGGCAAGGTACGGCACTTCGATAAGCATTCAGTATGATCCTTAAGGCATTCAGAGTCATGGTGGTATTTTACTACCCGCTAACCCTTCCCAGGAAAATAAATGGGACAGGATAAAACCAGGATTTTTTCAAATCCTAACACTTATCACTTCCTGACTCTACACAAATTATTTATCCAAGGCCGTACAGCGGGTACCAGGCTGTGAAGTCTGCAGCTAGGCACACTGTTTGAAGAGAAACTGAGCGTGCCTCCCTGCTTCTGAGCTGTGGGTGCTCGGACTGAGGGAACCGGGCACGTCCTAGCCTCTTGCACCGACTCCTTGAACCCTTTCATCAAAGGCACTTCTTCACTTCTGTAAGAAATCTAAAATCTTCCTTCAGTGGAAAGAGAGCTGCTCCTCCTTAATTGGTTTATTAAATTCCTATTTGATACATTAAATAGGCTGTGCAACACATTTGCCTGGACAGCTAAGAAGGACACAGGGTCATCCAGGTGCCTGGCTACCATAACGCTTTCACTGGACTCCAAGATACTCACCAGATACAAAAGCAGAGCAAAAACCCCCACTGTTATGCTAAAGTTTCCAATAAGCCTTCAGCAGGCTTATTCATGAAGTTAATATTAATGCCTGCAGGTGGGTGGAAAAATACTCTTTTGTTGTTTTTTGTTTTCCTTTTTTTTTTGTTTTTTAAACACGACATGATACTTCTGCTTTTCTAACCAGGAGTATCAGCAGGTCAGCTTCCACTTTGGCTGCTGTAGAAAGTTTGCAGTGTTCTTTTTCTCCTTTATTTGCTCAGAACATCCTTTCAATATTTTATGAGGTCTTCAAACATTTCAAAAGGGTTTAAAAGGTGTTTCGCCTATTAAGGGAAAGTGGTTTTTTATGCCCCCCCCCTTATGTAGCTAATGAAAAAAACTGCCTGAAACCACACTGAGGTCATTTCCTGTTCCTTCTAGGTTTTGTCAGACTTGCACGTCAGAGTAAAGGCCAACCAGTAATTTATGGCAACTGGGGGAGGGAGGGCAGAGGAAAAAAAGCCTGCTATGTGCAGATCCTTTAATTGCCCATTACAAGCATTTTCCTTTGGAGCATGTGGTTCTAATCACCATCAAAGAGAAGAAATAGCGCTAGGTGGATTACTGCTCTGATCTCTGATCCAGTAGTTGCTCCGGTGTTCTGGCATCCTGTACTTCTCTTCCTGTCATCCAAAACCTGAAACCACTTGTAAAGTTGTGCTTATTTTAGGAAAAGCAAAATCTAGACGCTGTTCCCAAAGCATCCTTTTCACACCTACCTACTGACATTACTTTAAAATGATGCCTACTGAAAGCTAACGCCTTTGCTGGTGTGCTGACACACTGTTAGTGTACGCGTTGGAACGGACCGAGACAGCAGCCTTAAATTCCATCCTTCTGCAATAGATGAATGCGCACAAATCTTATGCTGAAGCATTTTACCATATGCTGATATATTCTTAATGCGGTAACTAAAAACACTTACTAGAGATAAACTGATTTCCTCTATTAACTCAGTTTTTTCAAATCAGATGTTTTTTCCACCTATTACACTAGAGGTAAGAATGTCTCTCAGATCTGTGCCTTCATAGGAAACTAAGAGAAACTATTTCATATGGCCACTACTCGATGATGGTGGGTTTTTTTAAGCACTGAGCTGAAGAACAGGAGATAGTGAATTTTTCACAAAGATGTTTTATCAAAACTTTCTCTTTAAAATATCAGAAAAACACTTAGATTCCTCTCCTCTCCCCAAGTCCCCCTCTAAGACAAGCAGCCAAAAGCTACCAGGGACCATGAGAACGGTTCACACCAAGTAAATTAGACCATACGATCATCTAGCCTCGTATCTTGCCACCGACAATCCCAGCCACCTCAAGATAAGAACACTCCTGAGCTAGCAGTGCTATTTCTCAGAATATTCTTTCAGCCTCAGCAACACAGCTCAAGGAGCCCTATGCTGCATGCCCTTCTGTATTAGTGTTCGACAGATTTTTTGCCTTTGCATTTCTGATCACTTCTTCAGAACCCACATAGACTTGTGACAGTTACGATATCATACGCGAAAGCATTCCACAACTTAATTACACGTTCTGCAAAGTTCCCTTTCATTTTGAATCTGTCAACCGGCTTCATTCAATGCCCCCACATTCCTGTAGCAAGGAAGCAAACAACCAGCCCTGCATTCAGGAGGTCTTCCCACCAAAAGGTTTGTTTTTGCAAAATCTTACAGTTCTTCTCCAGCTAACTTCAGGCACAAGACACGAGATACTTTTGGACTATGAGACTGTATTTTCAAATCCTCCAGGCTACTTCAGAGACACAGCGCCTTCAATGTAGAAAAACAACAACAACACTGATTCACTAAACACAACCACTTTTTTTTTTTTTTTTTACATGATTGCATTAATTGTTGTGATATATTTTAAACAGAATTGCCACAAGGTACAACCTTTACACAAAGCAGCGTTGTCTTCTTTCACGAACTTATGCAGTCAAGGAAGATGATGACCCAACAAGTAACATTACAGACACTGAAGTTAGGGAAGTAAGCTGGGAGAAGATGGTCAAGAAGCCAACAAAGATATCATGTCATAAAGGAAAATAAATATTGGTGTAGTGCTGTGGTTGGAAGGTATACATGGGGATTGAACTAACAACATTCTCAGTTGCTCAAGCTAAAGAATTAAAAGTAATAATTTTAGAAGAGATGAGAGACTGTAATTATCAGTCTGATTACAAGAGTGATTGTGTTAGCAAAAGTTAAATCAGTATTAAAAAATATCTTAATGGACAAGTTTCTGGTTGCAGTGCCAGGAAACATAAGATGAGCTCTCTTGTGGGAAAAATATTGAAACTCTAATGAATGTAATACAGATTGTTGTCAGAAACTGAGAAGAATGAGGGAATGCAAATTGCAGCATTCTACAGAAAGTGCCAATTTATTTTTCTGTACTGTATTCACGTTAAGTGGTACTTTAGTGGCCATCTTCCTAAGCAACTGGAGGGGGGGATTGCTATTTTAAAACATTAGAAGACGACTAGCTTAAAGAAAACCACTTGGTGAGATCCACTTTGTCCCCCAAGTGCTGAGCCTTGTGCAGACAACTGTTTGTGCTTTTTGCGCAGCTAACTGGTGTTGCTGTTGTTTGTGCTTTTATTGCACAAATAGCCATTTATAACTCATCTGGCAAGTGCAGCGCTAACAAAGGATTCCCTACAGCGCAACAGGAGGGCAGAATGCCCCATTCCACCTTGTCTCATGATACACTCACCCATCTAGAAAGAGAGAAAGTAGGCAGATACCCCTGGCCATTGTTACCAGTTACTATTCGTGTTGTGGCAAAGTTCTGAACGAAAACATTGAGGACTGAACAAGCTAGGATTGCAGTTAAGAGAAAAAACACCATAAAACTCCAGAACTTGTTGTGAAATGTTATGTTTTTGTAACACTTAGTAGCACATCCTTCTGGAATTGATTGACTTTATGTAGACTTAAGCTGATTTTCTCTCTCTACAGTAACTAAAGGTACACTTCCATGAAAGAAAAAAAAATAATTGTCTTTGACAATATTTCCTCCTACAATCAACATCTCCAAAACTACAGGTTCTTCTCTTCTTTGGCCTCTTCATAACGGAACATAAATTATGTTCCATTCTGCTGCTCAGGCTATCACAGCACTCTCCCACACTTGGAGACATAAGTGCATAACCAACTATACTCAAAGGGAATGGAAAATGACATCCAAAAGCCTGTTTTCGCTCCAGTGTTTTGACTTACTCTCTAAGCCACTTTGCCACCCTGTGCACAGAGCGCAAGTTACTATTAATTACTGCATTCTTGTTGCAAATGTTTCTGAACACAGACTGGTGAAATCCTAGCACAAAAGTGAAAAATAGTGAAGTTGACTTGTTCCTAAGACTCACATACAAGCTTTAGTTTCCGTGTCAAGTTTTTCTAGGATTTTGACGAGTGAAATTGATATGCCCCATCACTCCCCCCCCCCCCC
>VXAA01006960.1:263782-317054 GCA_013399115.1 Anseranas semipalmata
TGTATCAAGTTGAGTTGATCTTAAAAATTCTCAGAGTTCACAAAAAAATTCTTCTTTTTCATTTTGGTAGCATGACTCAGATGGAGAAACTAATATGAAAGAAGGAGGTCACGATGGGTCAAGCATCTTCCAGTGATTGTGCAATAATAAGAATGGCTCTCCAGCCTTTTCTATACAAGCAGAAAAGTAGTGGGATGTTCTTCTAAACTGTGAGACACAGCAAAGTCATCAGAACTGTGAAAATTACATAAAAGCCTACAAAGTACAAAATTTGCAGTGAGAATATCATTTGCCATTTGGGACAAGTATTATTTACAATAAACTTGCAGCACAGCATACCCAATAAATCCATCAAATATTACAAATGCATGCTAAGTAACTTTTCCCTTGGGAATACCACTAATTCTTTCATTTCTCTTTTTCTAATGCCCTTTACTGTACTTGCTGTGAAGTCTCTTTTGGACTATATTTTTCAAAATAGCTGTTAATAAGATGAACCCAACAAAAAGAGCCTACACTCATCAGTGACTACTTCTATATCCTTTTCAAGAAATTCAATTCTCGACTAGCTTATCCTAGAATTTTTCATGTTTTGAGTTTTTTTTTCCTAAAAGCAGAAAAGAGAAGATACCTAGAATTTAAAACTAACACAAACCATAGAAAAAGTACGGGATGCCAAGGTTCTCAGCACTACTCGGCTAGAAAAATACTGTCTCAATGAGGCATGAAGAAAAGCTTTACAAAAGAATACCTATCAGACCATTGTAAGTGGTTATTCCATTAAATAAAAAAAACCTTCATGATCTTTATGAAAAAGACAAATAGTTGTATAGTTAGTCATTTCTTTAAGCCTGGAAGCTATCCATCTTATGCTTTAAAAACAATGAGTTTTTTTTCATTACAGTAATTACAGATTTCATTTTGAAATTAATACTAACAAATATCTTCCACTACATTTATTTACAATCTTTAACTAAAACGTGGCCATTAGAATTTCTCCCCCACTTGAGCGCTTTGAATGTATCAGTTAACTTACGACATTCAAAATGTATAGATTAATCAAATACCCTTGTAAAACATATACGAATTAAACTGGGAGGAAGACTGGCCAAAATAAATAATCAAATATTTATTCATGCTCGATCCAACACATGAAAGATAAGATTTTATTGTAGTAACCTTCAAATGAGTAAAATCTATACTGTGCGGTATAACCGATCGCACGTTGTGTCTTGTACCACAGGAACAGAAAGCAGCAAATATAACGTCTCCTTTTAGAGGGATGCAGAAGAACGTGGGGAAGCTGTAAGGGAAAATGGACAAAAACTGGAAGAAAAAAATAACCCCCCCCAAATGAATTTATAGATGCACCATTTAAACATTTAAATGAAACACTGACAAAAAATCAGAACTTTCATACTTGGATACCATGTCCAATAAACCTACTGGACACTGAATCAGACAGCGCACACTGATTAAAAGTGAACCAGCCAGCCAGTGTGCTTTGAGTTCCAAAAAAACTTTGATACGGTCTCCCATTACTGCTCTTGGAGAAATTGCATTGCCATGGAAAGAAGGGGATAGCTCTCTTCTGGATTAGCAAACATACAAAGCAAAGAATACCAGTAGAAAGTTCACATAAAAGAGAAAAATTGCCAAAAGAAACTCCCTCAAAGATTCAAGATGTGATCTATACTAGCCAACCCAGTCATAAAATGATTTGAAAAGTCAATAAAGACTGAGGTGTCAACATTCTGCTGATATAAACCTTCTGAGGATCTTGAGAAATAGAGAAGATTGTGAAAAAGCATCAAAAGATGGTAACATAGTGAGTAAATAGGCAATAAAACACTAATGAAACTCAATGATAACTGATGAACAAATGCTGAGAACAAAAATAAATTTTAACTATTTATACAGAAAGCTGGGTTTGTATTGCCAGGAAATATCAGGAATATCAGCCAGGAAAGAGATCTTGAAGTCATTTGCATCAGCCCAGTGCTCAAAGACGTTAAATGAAGTATTAGAAAAGAAACATTAGACAATACAGAAAAGCCACCACCAATGCATAAGCCCATGCTACACCCACAGTGTGAGTGTAAACATAGAAATATAGAAGAAATTTAAAAAAGGACAGGGTAAGAAGAGAAATCAAAGTTATAGAGCAGCTTCTACTGTGAGGAGCTACACAGACTGGGATCCCTCAAGTGTGAAGAAACCAGAGGGATATAACAATGCTCTATAGCTACCAGTGTTATGGAAAAGGTAAATCTTAGGTAAAAACCTATCCCACCAGATTTGGTTATGGCTCAAATGTAAGACTTAATCCACTTGTTCCTTTTGAAGAATAAATGACCCTAATGACCTAGCCCTCATTCACCAAAAACTAATTATATACATTCTTCAAAGCTGAGAGACAAGACTGAGCATTTCCTTTTCAGGCTTTGTATATATTTATAAGTCTATAAATATATATATATATATTTGTGTGTGTATACATACATACGTACAGAAATGGGCATATAAAGTATCTAAACATACTATGCAAGTTTCTTAAAACATATCATTGCACCATTATCTATCACCTCTGTCATAGTAGAGCATCAGTAAGCTGTAACAACAAAATAAGTGAAAAAAACAATATTGCATAATGCTCAGAAAATCCACTGAAAAACATAAGCTCAGAAATTTTGCTCTTTCACTTAATGCACCTCAACTTTATTTCTCTTTACACTTTCAAAATGTGAATATCAGGCTGCTAGCTAAAAATATTCAGGAAGGTTCAATGGTGACAAACAAGGAGAAGAGCAGCATTTTCAGCAGCACAGATCCCCAAGTACTAGAATGTATCATCAAATACTAAAATAAACACAAACCTGAACCTAGCTGCAAATAGCAAGCCAATACAGCTGAGAACTTGCCTACGATCATACTTCACTGAACAAACATGTTAATGAATTTACTAGCAGCACATCCAATTAGAGCCTCCTTTTGAAGTTCAAACAAAGTTCTTAAAAGAACTCACGTTCAGAAAGATGTGTAAGAGCTCGAGGAAATTAGCACTTTCCTTAAAAGTAGCTACTGTCCTTCGGAAGCTGCATTTGCAGTTTTAAGTTACAAGGTGTTTATTACTGTCAAATAAAAACAAACTCAGTCCTTTCCCCGTTCATTATACCTCCAATAATTTTACTAATACTGCTTGGAGAGAAACAAGATGAGCATCAGCTTTGAGTGGAACAGAGAAATAAGGTAGGACTAATATTCTGGTGAGACTCTAAATTACCATTAGCCAACTTGCTATTTTCTTTCAATAAAATTATTTCACAATTATACATTTCCAGACTGCCCAGATTATCATACAAAGGTCTGTGATCTGCTCTGTCTTCATAATTGCTTACTCTTTAATTTGATGGTGATGGCTAATGATGATACTAGCACATTCCACTGTATTGGATTAAATAACCTGAGAGAACAGTTTTAAAATAAGCTTACGCGACCTCATAAATAAAGATGGTCATAAGGTACAGAACACTTCTCTCTTCACTGCAACTTGATTATAGCAAATAATCAGTATTTAAGACAAAAGGAAACAAATTTTATATAAAAACAATTCTATTTATGCTATTTAGATTCTCCAATGGAATTGGAAATAGCTGACAATTTGGCTTATATATCATGGATTCTGTTGAAAATAAAGATCCTTTACAGACCAAATGTTTCAAACAGAAGAACAGGATTAAAGTCAGAGGCCATAAACTCAGAAATATAAAAATAGGTTGAAAGAACCTTGTCCGAAATATGTGGACAGAAGGTATGGTTTCTTCTATGTTATCTTTTCTTGCCCCCCGTCTGCCTCTCTCTTCAGCCTGTTCATGCTGTCCAACTTTGCTGTGTTAGTTTCTGCCAAGGACAGTCAGCTGGCCTATAAGGGCAATTAGATCAGCAAGACATAGGCTAATTGCCATAAGCATTACCAGAGATTCTGACCCAGAGATCAGCCAGTAGGAAGGAGATGGCAGGAAAAACAAATAAACAAACCGTAAATCTCTCTCAAATTTTGAGGGAGACAGACTAAAAAACCGTGAAAATTGCTAACAGCCTTTGCTGTCAGCTTCCTTTTTTCCTGCTTCCACATTTTCACAAGGAGAAAAAAAAAAAAAAAAACAAAAAAAACAAGCTTGCCTTTATTTCAAACCCCTCTTTCCTTCAGAGTTATGATTTGAACCTTTCCTGGCCTACACTTTGCAGTGGTGCCTTCCTGGTTAGCGAATATGTAGGTATCAGTCAGAAATGACACTCATTTAAGAACCATTACTAACTCCGGTTTAACACAAACACAAGGGATACTCCTGTTTTGAAGTGCTGCTATCACAGTTGCCCACGCTTCAGTGATGCCACCAATTGCTGAAAGTATCTTTTTACCCTGAAGAAGTAAAAGCAGTCAAGTTAAGCTTTAACAGCAGAAGATAAAAAAGGGGAGACACTCACAGTTATGAAATATTAGGCCCAAAGGGACTATTTTTATTCCTTCCTTACACACAACATAAAACAGATTGTAGCAATTTCTGCACCCAGCCCATAACCACTGACAGGTTTAATTTAGAGCCTATTTTTTAGGAGAATGTCTGGGTCTTTTCACAGAAGCTAATTTTAGTTGAAAGAGAGTATGTGTGAATGAATGTTTGAAATATTTGCCCTAGATTATGTCACATGCATCCTAACTTGAGGGCTCTAAATCACCTCACCTCTACATACTATGGGGGAGCACAAAACCCAGCCTCTCCAAATTAATGTAGTTTAAAAAAATAACAATTTTGATTTAAGCACTTACAGTAAGAGATAGTTCATATCTATCTCAAGATTCCAACTTTGTGATCTCCTTCAAAACAATATACACATACCCACGGTGTCTTTCACACATACAAAGAAGAATTCAATAACAAGTTCAGCAGAGCAGAAAGATCACCGTTATATTTCAGCATTGCCTCTCAGAAGTGAAATGAGAAAATCGGGCAGTTAGAGAAAATTAAAAATATGGAAAACAAATGATCCAACACTTGTCATAACCACAAAAGCAAAACTATTTAAATGTTTAAACAACTAAAAAGTGATGTATAAACAACAACATGATAAAGACAGTTTGGTTCTGTGGCCAATTTGTGAGCAGAGATGCTTCCAAGTACTTCAAGGTAAGGCAAGAAGGCAATGAAGCACAGAGATTTAACAGTGGTCCACACGCAAAGGCAGCTTGGACCAATGTTGTAGGTCAAAAGCTCTGACGGCCCACCTGAAGAGGTTTGTTTCGCCAGGGAAGAAAGAAAAACTGTTTTCTCCAAGCTAAATTTAGTTAGAGATCAGTTACTTTTCCGAGCCTATTTTTCCGTCCTTTATAACGTGAGCCCTAGCTGGGCCTGAGCTGCATTTAGAAACCCTTCCAACTTGCCATCAGAGAATGAAAGCTTAGGTCTTCACTGGAGGAAATTATTGATATTTCTTCTGGTAATCCTTTTTTCCTGGAGTATGAATCCAACTTGAATATCACATTTCTGAAATACACGTGTTTTTGCAAAGATTTATTTAGAAACATGAATTTCAGAAGCAGCCTCTACAGCGAAGGTGGCTGTTGAAACCCACTAGAGGAGTGGAGGCATAGTCAACAATAAAGAAGAATCCTTGAGGCACGAAGTAATTTACTTTAAAAAACAGCAGTACAGAAACAAAAGAAGAAATAGACAAAAGAAACAATTTGTTCTGGGTTAAAATTGCTATGTAGTTGTAAAAAATGAAGATTGTAGGCTAAGAGTTTTGGTTTGTTCTGGTGTGGAGATACGTAGAAAGGCAAGGTTTGTGTGTCCATGGAGCCTGCTCATACAAGAAGTTTTCCAGTCTCCAGAGCAGCGATACGTGTACAGCTACAGAATGAACATATGGATGGAGAAGCATTCCAATGCTTGACTACGAGGAAATTGCACAAGTCTTATGCCACTCCTTAGGAACGGTTCTGTAGAAGTACAGCCATTACTGCACACGGGAAGTGTGAGTATGAGAAGCACATGGGAACTGTGAGCATTAATTCCAGAAGAAAAATATTATATACAAATAGGTCTAAAACTCTTGAGTACACCATTAAAGTTTTCCTAACATAAGTTATTCAATTTCTTCTCTAGCTACAGCCCTTAGAAATGCTCTTACTCTCAGTATAAAGGTTCTTTCATCTTTCCGATATTAATTTTTTTAGAACAACCTTTTGTGTAGAAAACATCAACGGTTCTTAATATAACTTAAGGTTTTCATGCTGACTCCATTGTAGAATCTATATTTCTCCAGAACTCTTAAAGATTACTGTAAAATGTACTGTGTAGACATGAAGAAGTTTAGTGGGATGTACAAGAAAACACTTTGAAATGTCATCTTATCAGTTTCTCACTCACATTGTGGTTTGAGAAAAGTATCAATGCCCTAATTTATGGGTGCTTCTCTTACAAGCCATCTGCCTCAAGCAAAACAGCTGCCAGTGATGCAAGTGGGAAAGTAGCCAATCTGGCTCACATGCAACTATATACCCAAGAGAGCAATTAATAAGTCACAAAACAGTACCCAATTATGCAAGCATTTTTGAATCTTGGGGCTCAGAACAGGGCTGAGAGAGTAAGGCAGCCTGAAGGAACTCTCAGCACTCAGCTACCGCGTATGGATGCTGCTGCACCACCCGATCTTTCCTTTCTAGCAGCTTTTACATGAGATAGTGGGAAACTAAATTTCACCTAAGGCTAGCAGGATTTCTTAAAAACATGAAACCAAACTACAATATTGAAATTGGAGGAAGATAGCTTAAATAATTAAGTCCCAATACTCATGCAATGCTACCTTTCATTCAAAATGTACAGGGAACTTCCTCAAGAAAAAAAGTATCAATAAATATTTACCCTAGTGACATTTTTGCCCTACTTATGTAAGAAAATTAAAACAAACATGATGTTTTCTGTTGTCTTCTTTCAAGTATTACCAGCTGAGTTTCATATATTTTGTTCTTGAAAAAAAAAAATGTGATAAAGAAATCCTCTCCAGCTGGGAACTGAAAAGCAGCTAGGGTTAGTTTTTTGGCAGGTAGCAAGCTTCAAGCTGAGCACATCTGAGCAAGTTTTGGCAGTTGTATCATATCAAATTGATTTTTTCGGTGCTCTTTTGTTCACAGCACAGTTTTCACTAATTGTCAAAATACATGAAAATTAAGGTCTGCACATGTTTCAATCTCTGGGAACCTTCTCTTCACCAGAAGGCAGATTATGTTAGAGCTAAAAACATCAGTCCACACAAAGTATTAGTCCCCACTTTGTATTCTGACATATTAACAGGAAGACCTGAATTTGAGGAGACTATCTCCAGGTTTATACAGAGAACAAACACTAACCCACATGCATAATGGAGAAAAAAAAAAAGCATTATTAAACACGTAAATATGCCTTATGTGGTGGCTTTTGTCTTATTTCATAACATAGCAAGATCAGTTGTTTGCCAAAAAATTGTTACAGTGTCACTGCATGGTAACTGGCACTGCAGTATTAGATGCTCTGAAATGAAGAAAACAGCTGTACCTCTGTCCTAGCCTACCCCAACACTACTGCCTCAAAGAAGCATATAAAAGTTAATTTTGTCTTCAAAGCTAATAAAACTAAATTCCTAAATCAGTCATCTCTCTTCCTACTTTCTCCCTCTCTTCCCATATTCTAACTTGCTGTCACTTATAGCAAAAAAAAAAAAAAGTTCATTATGTTTAATATAGTGGTACATCAGAACTGATAAGATCAAAGTTACTTTGGTAAATTTTGATTTAAAAAAGTGAACAACTCTAAAGAGGTACATAACTGCCAGACACCTACTCAGATAAGCTATTTGGTTCAGCAGGACAGACTTTGAATAGAGAAGGAGCAGCTGGAGTAAGACAGAACCATAACATTTACATCTTCGGAAACCTCGGAGTAACAAGGCAGAAGGGAAACTCCTGCTTGATTAGCTGTTACAGGCCATGTAGTTAAAGATCTCTCTCAAGTAGTAGAGCTCGCATAACCTTCATACCTACAACCACATAATTTACAGGAACTTCATCATAAGCAAAATAACTACTCCTCTATCAATTTTTTTTTTTTTTTTTTGAAGTGATGCAACAGGTTCAAAAGCCAGCAGGCAAGAGGGGACAGCTGTACAGACAAACAGACAGCACAAATGCTCTCCTGCTCCCTCCTGCCTGCAGGGCAGAATCACATAAGCTTCACTTTCTCTGGAAACCTAGCTAAAACACGTATTATACCTCAGATGCTACTTACTGAATAAACATACTTCTACAGGAATTGTTCTTTTTGCTCTACTCATTTCTAAAAGCAGAACTATAAAAGTATGAACCCATCTATCACATGAACCAAGAACACCAGAGCTGTGAGTGACCCGATAAAGCACCAGGCAACCTGACCAGGAAAAGCGAAGGGGTGCGAAGGAGCCGCAGCCTCCCTCCTGCTTCTGCGCGCTGTTTCCGTCCCCGTATCACACAGCGCTGAGACCGTGCAGTTACCCTCAGATCCGGACAAGGACAATAGCCCTGGCCTCAATTATAGCACAGCTTTGTTGCTTCTACCATCCCGAATTTAGCTTTGTTAGCCTTAATACTTTTTGACACAAGGTGCACTGTCAATACTCACAAACGCATTTTCCACCTTTAAGTAATGAAACAAAAAGGATCAAAACCTGTACAAATATCTAGATAATAACCCTATAAACTGTGTTGATACTAGATTTACCCAGCTAATAACTGCCTTTAGGAAACTCTTCCGTGCACTTGTTGAGGCCTGCCATTTACTCCAAGTAACGGTGGTAATACAAGCCTGAAACATAAGCTGAGGAGAGACCATTTTAGACCAGTCAACAAACAAGAAGCAATTTGTCAGACACTAAGATACTACAGATGCTCGCAGGGCCATATGGACATTTTCAGTCAGCCATACTGGGACACAGGTATGCAATTTTCCATGCTACTTCACGGTACTTCTGCCAGACATATTGCCTGACGTTATGTGCAGTTTAAACCAATAAATATTTGTATATAATAATTAAAGAGAATGCATTTTTAATGCAATGTAAATGTGTTTTGCATACTCTGTAAAAAGATTCAAAGTTTTTGTGATCGAGTCCAATTCAGCAAGAATACAAGTTTAACAAGTTTTCAAGTCTAACTTGAAAAGTGAAAACATGTAACAACAGAACTTGTGTATAAAATGACTCTTCTTTTCCAATGTTTTCAATCTATAATAACATCAAGCTGCTTCTTGACCCCCCTCTGCCCCCCTGCAGATGAGTACTTGCGCATTTAAAGAAGTTAAAGCAACGACAAACACATTTCCAGGAAAATGCAAGCGCTATAAACCGAGGAAGGCCAGAAGTGTTATATCAGAAACACACTTCATTCTACCATGGCACATTTATCACGCATCTACACAAATCAGTTGAATTAATTTTCTCAGTTTTTCAATTGAATAGCCAACATACTAAAAAAAAACCAAACAAATCTACTTTCCTGTATCTTCTGTGTTTTGTGAGTTGCACAATCTTCCTCAAAACAGTAACTAAAAAAGTTTTACTAATTCTTAAAGTTGGAAAAAATTTAATAATTCTAGTAGTTTTCCTAGCTATGTTATGTTTGATTTTCACAAGGAATCGTGAACAGAATAAAATCTTTAGCCTGTAACAGAAAATTCCACAGCAAGAATAGCCTTCCTACTATTACGTTTCTCAGACAAAAGCTATGTTCAATTCAGGCTGTCATTTGCCATCTGGACACAAGCCTGGGCAACGAAATCTAGGTGGCCCTGCTTGAGCAGGGGTTGGACCAGAGGAGCTCCAGAGGTCCCTTCCCACCTTGACCGTTCTGTGACTGTGCCATTCAGATCAGTGCACAACACGTCTGGAGTCCCAGCTGAGCTCAAAAAGATTTTTCAAGATTTCAGCAAGTTCCAGTATTTTTTCCCTTCATCATATTACTTTGTGAAAAAGTAGCAGTAATTTGCTTCCATACCCACACCTGAGCATGCTGAATAACTTTAGAATTAAGATTTCTTTGCTATAATCTTTTGGGGGATACTGACACCACCACTTAAGAGGTCAGACCACTGATACCTATATTCATTACTCAAATAAGAGCTTTTTGTCTTGTTTGCTTTCCTATGGCAGGCATTACATTCTGAAATAAAAAAAAAAAAATGGAATATATAAATACTCACTACTAAAACACAACACAAATGCAACCAATAGATATTTCCAACAATACACAGAAAAAAGCCTTCAGGTCAATTTCTTTGTCATCAGTTTCTCCATTTTAATAAAAATCCCTATACTTCCTCCCATCATTTCATCCAAAATAATTTTCCCTCAAAATTACTTGATTATCCACACTGCTCACACCATGGCTTTCTTGTAAGTGAATGACCGTTCTCCGAAACAAGCTAATAATGCCCTCCCCGAAGAAGTTCCTGAAAAGCTTTTCTTCTTCAAAACGGTTAGAGCTGCTGATATTAACTGAGGCTAGTGCCAGGCTGTATTATCCACAAGGGTCATAACTTTATACACAACTACTACAAACTAGATTCAAACAAGAGTTATTTGAAATTTTTAATTGTCTAGGTGTGTATCCTATTTCAAGCTACCATTCTAACAAGCTATCCGAGATACCAGAAATCAAATAGCTGAAGTAGCTTAATGCTCTTTCTGGGCTATTCGGTAAGGTAACTAAGGCTACTGCAGTGGACAGACGAGGCTCACAGTAAGCTAATGCTGCTCCTGCCTTCACTCCAGCACGGATAACAACAGATTAGGAACCAATTCCTCATCTGTTGCAGCAGAAAAAACTGGACAATTTTAAAACTTTTAAAAGTACATTTTCCAAGTTTCCCAAGTCTATAATATGGCAATGCAGTTTTAAAGTGAACTGTTTCATAAAATGCCTTGAATTTGGGAAGCGGTAAGCACTATCTCCGAACAGATCTTTGAGCCGCCGGGGATGTTCCAGGGGCCACAAGGATACAAGGCTTGGTTTATTGTCAGCTGATAGCTAAGTGTCTATGATCTCATTCCTCAAACACATATTCCGTGATTTGTCTTTACAGCATTATTCTAGACTGAGTACGTTTCATGACTGTCAAATATAAAGTATTTGTTCAGTGAAACTACACGACTGGTCAGTAATTACAGAAAGAGTTTATGTACTCCATCGGTTTGACACATAGGAGACGGAGGAAAAATAAGTGCTGTATACAAAAGAAGGGAGACCACTTTGGCTGGAAAATACTTCTAGAAAGCACCCACCACCATGTTCCTTGGCTGGTGTGTTCCTTGTGGCAGTAATATAAACAATTTTATCCTTGAGTTGCTACTGTTATTTTGGTTTAGTTTTCTTTTGTAAATAACCCACATCCTCTTTTCCTGAAGAGCTTACACTCCCAAGACGGTTTCCTTGAAAGCTGACATTAAACTGAAAAGAATCGCACAAGCACTATCCTTTTTGGAACTTACAGACATGCATTTATTCCCCACTCAGAGGCAATTTCCAAGTTGTATTTTATAACATTATGATGACAGAGGCTACTTAAGTGGACAGATTGACAGATAAGAGAAAATAAAAATATTTTTTCTTTGAGAAGACACTAGTCTGCACTTGGACAATACTGAAAGCCACTGCCAGGCAAAAACAAGTTGAGAGGTCAAAACCAAGTGCCAGCAGTGCCATCTTGAACAATAATCACTGTATCCAAAGAATGCTTCTGCTGATGCATTAATATTTTTTCTGTGATGCGGGAAAAAATGCAGACTGAACCTCACAGGATTGCCAGATGTCCTGTATAATTAAGATGTTATGATCTAGTGGTCAAATCTGATGCCTTATGAAAAGCATATAGGGTACGGCTTTTCCTGTATTTCTGTGGTAACAGCTGTTTTTCCAAACATGCAGAAATCAAGGCTACGGGGCATCCGGAACAGTGGTTATTATGCAGATAAATTGTACTTTCCATGCACAGTTAATCTATGCACAGTTTAGTTCTCTGCCATTGTCCCAGATTTTAGCATCTAAACTCTGGCAACCCTAAAGCACTGCCAAATTTCTGCAGACAAAGAAAGGGCCTGTTTCAGCTCCAGATGTGATTGTGACTAAGGAGCTACTTCTGACCTCCCTCCTCTCTCCCCCTGACCTTGGCAAAATACTTGTAAAATGGGACTATTTATATTCATGAGTTGCCCTCATAACTGGTTCATTACTGCATCATCAATCTGTATAGAGAAAGGCTACTGGTGGTAAAAGATGCAAATTTGACTTTTTTATACTATTGACATGCAAATGCTTGAACTAAATTGCTAGAGACTGGTGGGAAAGGAAAAGAAGTTAAACTGCTGAGAAATCAGCATACTACATAGTAAGCAGATGAAATCTGTCATTGTGAACAGCACATTTATAGCAGTATAGACAATGAAAGTCTGGGAGACCTGCTTGCCACTCAGTTTAGAGTAACTCAGATGCCACTGGGCTAAACGACAGAAGTTGCCTTCCACAGCAGTGGAGACAGCTCTCCAATAAGAAATGAATTGGACTTCAACAACTTTAACCTAAACCATCTATGTAGAATAGGGACATACTCTGATGGAAAAAAAAAAAAAAAAAACAGCTCCAGAGATTTTCATCATCAGTTTAAAACTGCAGGTCAGCATGTCAAACTACTGGGTCCCATCACAAGGACAGAATTAAGTTAACTGAACCTGTACTCCAACAATAAATGCTGAGATTCCTAATATTAATTTTGTGACAAACTTAAGTCAACACATTTAACATTCTTACATCTTCTGTTCAAGCAGTAGCTCAAATTACTTTGCACATTCTTTACGATACTACAATGAACCCTCCTGGAAGTTAGGAATAAAGTAATAAAAGCACTAAAATTATCATCATCTTTCAAAGCAATCTGATAAATCCTAATCTCTCAATATATATGCCTCTTAAATTACCTGGTTGCTCAGACGGTGAAAATAGATTGATAACGCATGACTCAAGATATGAGAAGCGCTGCAGTTTCACATAGAGCTGAATCTCCCCTAGTGGAGTGGGATGTGTCCAAAACCATTAGGCCCTTCAGAGACATCCATTAGGCAATTAGTGTGGTGCAAGCTGCTACTTGTCAGCTGCTCCATCTGAAGGCTCTAACTGTTTTTAAAAAACAAAATACTTCAAGTTATCACCCCTCAGAGAAAATACACCAAGAATGGATTATTACACAGGGAATAAAAGGAAATCCATCAGCAATTACTGCAGAATAGCTGATGTATCATAAGATAAGCATGGCATAGTACCATACCCACATGTCTAAACGATTACGGCATAAAAGGTTAACTTAGACCATTTTGAGTAAGGAAACAATTCAATTTTTCTTTCTATTCCACACATTTAGTGTGACCTTATATGTTCTTTACCATAAACTTTTCAAACTGTGAATGGAATAAAGATTAATTTTCTGATGAGTTTTCTACAATATTAAAAAAACCCTTCTCCAACTTCTCCAAGAAAGATGAGAGCTGTATGATAAATATTTTAAGGACAGACCAAGACAGAAAGACAATTGAAATATACTGGTTATCAGCATAACAACATTGTATCAAAGATGCTTTGTCATTCAGCTATTACAACTACAAAATGATCCTTTTCTTGTTATACTTTCAAACCTGAGACAAAACATAGCTCTTAAAGACTTATTAACTACAGAATTTATTGCATATTTCATATTATCCACACAGATTAATTCTCCCAAACACATCCAACCTGCACCTGGAGAAAAGATAAATGATTGCTGGAAAATGAAAGGCTTCATCATAATCACATATACTTGAAGTGAGTTTAGAGCCATTAGTAGCATTGTAACATCTCCAGCAAAACTGTAAAGCATAAATGCAGTTTTCTTAAAAGCATTACAGTGCTTTAATGTACACAGAACTCCAATACTGACACTGAAATATACGAAAAGCTGATGTACAATAATGTATAGTATAATATACTTACATATATTTGTAATAGAGATGTGTAATATACAAGCCGCGCTCACACTATTCCAGACATTAGAAATATTGCGGTTAATGTTTGAGGCTCACAGTACCGCTGCCACGTGCGGATGTATTATAAACAGCAATTTCAATTCATGAGCAACAGAACTTTTTCCACTGCAGAACAATTGTTTAATTAGCTGTCACATTCCTTTTTGGTGATGTGTGTAAGTAGTTCATCATCACTGACTCAAGTCAATGGAATGCATTTTTCAAAATTCAGTGTAGGAAATTTATACCTATGAAATCCTTAATCTCATAAGGTAGCCTCATCTGACACAATAATTATGTTTACACACAAAATGTTTCCTAAATAGAAATATACACACTGTCAAAATACTAGGAGGATTTAGTTATGAGTTATTTACAGATGGCTTAGTGAGACAGAAATTGTGTCTGTCAACAAAGAATATAGCAAAACATGAGTTGTCACACTCGAAGAAAACAACAGCTCAGGTCCACAGAATGAGTACAGTATTCTGCTTCTGTATCATTCAGTGTACGGCCCCATTCTTGCTGACAGCAGTTCTAAACCACTCAACAAATTTACTTCCTCTGGCTTTTGTGTAGTGCTTACCATAACACCCGAATATTTACAAACATTCCTACAAATTTAGTTACAAAACGCTCGTAAGATATTGGAGTACTTTACTGAGTAGTATCTCAGACAGAAAAAGACTAATTAAAAACAATCTTGATAAATTTAGATGTCTAAGAACTGAACGCTCAGTTTCTTTCACCACTTACATAGATTTTAGACATTCAAAGTCCCATTGATAGCCAGGAGTGGTTTCCATTATTGCAAATCAGATCCCCAGTCTCAAAGAAAAACAAACCAACCCCACATGCATACAATTAGTAACCACCTCAAAGTCAGATTTTAGTGCCTCACCCCAGATCTCACATACACACAAAAACTTTAGTGACAATCAGAATAAAACTCAGCTCCCCATTGCAAAGTTCCACTGTCTGAAGCATACGACCATCTCTTTTCTTCTGACCTCTGAGTGGTTCGTTACACCCCCCCTTACCTGGGGCATGGTGAACTGCGGCTGCTCTGAAAACCACCTCTCATTCACTGCCAAGCAGCACCAACTCAAGGATTTGGTCAGGGGGGAAAGGGGCAGCAGAGGGGATGGAATTATATACTTGGAACTTGTAAAGTCATAGGCAATTTCATTTCCAGAATTATTTAATTTTTCTCCTTCAGAACCTCAGGACTTTTTTTTTTTTTTCTCTTTAAAACCCGCGGATTTTTTTTTTTTTTTTTTTTTTTTAATTCCTGCTACTAATTGTTCTCAAGAAGGCAAACCAAAACTCCCAAATTCCATCACGCGTCATCACACTGATGGAGTAACAAGCTATCAGCAGATCTGTCCCACTGGAGCAAGGAATGGTAGAAGTCAGTGTAACATCTTTTATTCAGATGAATATTAAAAAGCAACAGAGCCTTTCTCAGGTCTTGCCTGCACCAGAGGGGGATGGTGTCATTCAGGCTCCAGCTGCAGCATTCCACATTCTGCTTGCTCTCTCAAATACTAGATTTACAGCCTTGTCCCTTCCAGCATTAATCCAAATCCATCTCTTACCTCCTTATTCCAGTTTCTTCAGATACCTCCAGTTAAGTTTACTTCTCAAGCTTCTCATCATAACCTCCTTGTCTAGTATGTCAATCTCATTACTCCAGACATAAAATATCCCTTTCTTATCCATGTTCAAACCACCACCTGAAACCCCTCTCCTTCAGATCCAGCATCCAGCTTCTTTTCTTCTGCTTACCAAAACATCTTATCTTATTTTCTCCCCCACACCCACATCCACTTCTTATCCCTAGTGCAATCAAATCATGCAAGACAAGCCAAGGGAGAGATAAAGCATGGAAGAAACCATCCTCCTGTTCAGTTCTGGAGCACAGCCCAAGCTCAGAGCTGAAATTATAGGACAAGTCCACTTCAGATAGGAGCGTACACATTATGGTGGAATCTGCAGGTGCTGTGCTATTAAGGTAAAAAGGTTTTACGGACCTTATACAAAATACCATTTTTAAAATATAATTGTGAGGGCAGACTCAGACACTCAGATGACAAAGGATACAGAGAAGCCCAACATGCTCAATGCTTTCTTTCCCTTGGCCTTTACTGACAAAGTCTGCTCTCAAGCTTCCCAAGCGTCTGGTTTGCTTACAGAGGTCAGGGTACCACCCACAATATAACCCAGAGCAGAGGCAGATCAAGCTGGGAATGATTAAGCAAGTGGACTGGACTAGGTGGGATGTCTCGTGTCTCTGAAAGCTCAGAGTGAGCAGAGGATCCTTACCCAACTTTTAAAGACAAGCAGAAGGATATAAGGAACTACACAGCTGTTGGATTCCGTTCAGCCCCTGGGAAGATTAAGGAGCAAGTCCTCCTGGAAGACAGTTACAGACCCGTGGAAGACAAGACAGTGGGTAGGAAGAATCAGCAAGGGCAAGCCATGCCCAGCAAGCCCAATTGCCTTCTGTGGCGAAACAACTGATTCTATGAACGAGGGTAGAGCAAGGGCTGTCATTTACCCTGACTTTAGCAAGTACTGAGATGGTCCCTCATAGAATCCTTGAATCCAAATTAGGGAAATAAACTACAAGAAAATTGAAAATATAAGATACAACAGGAACAGATCTTGAGATATGAGACTATTTCTTCAAAAAAATGGATTTGGATTAATGCTGGAAGGGACAAGGCTGTAAAGGCTCAAAAACAAAAAAAAAAAGAAAGAAAGAAAGAAAAAAGCAAAAGTTTGTCCTGGTTGAAGAAAGGCTGGATCAATGTAAGAACTAGCACCAACATTACTAGAATCTGTTGTCTATGTTAGGTTTGTGACTTGACATAGAATGTTAGTCTGAGGAAATACCTTTGACTGACAGAAAAAAAATTGTAAGCTTGTTAAACTGAAGCGAGGACTGGGTTTTTAGAAGGGGTAGAAACAATGGCTGTCATACAATTATATGAAGAAACCTCAGATATCTCTCAGCAGAGGATGGCTGTAAATGGAAACAAACTGCTTGAGTGTCTAAATTTTAAGGGCAGAAGGAGCCCATGAACATTACATGGCTTCTTATTGAGTGTGAACTATTAGATATGGCTGTCTGTCTCACTTTTGTAAGAGGCTCAAGGCAGCAACAGCCCTATGTCAGATTTTTCCAGTTCCTCAAACTCCTAATACCTGATAATTCAGGAGACAAAGTAGAATGTGCACAAACAGCATGAATATTCCGAATCAATTTCTGAGAACTTGGACTGGAAGAAGGTCACTTTCATTTTTTCCTTAAAAGTTCCTCGTGCCTCTGGTTATGCTGAGATTGTAAGCCAAAAAAGATAAAAGAAAAAAAAAAAAGATTAAATAATGAGATGGGGAACATTTGGCAAAATCAAACATTAGATCTGGAACTTTGATCTACAGTCCACTATTTTTGTAAGAGTGTTAATGGAATTCTGTAGCAACTGTACAGTAACAGATAAATGTGTAGCCTACCTTTGAATTCAAGTTTGCTCTGAGAGAATTTATTAATGATTAGTGACACAAGCCAAAACATTATACTTATGTTAAAATAAGATGAGTTTATATTGGGAATTTGGGTACTGTTATTTTAATTCATGTAAAACATAATTAAATTTATTAGCATCAAAATCTCATTAAATGAAAAAGCTGAATGCTATGATGTTCAAACTGTTAGTTTACCTGTATTTTGTTCCCTCCTCTTCTGTATGCAACTGCAATCAAAAATATCCACTTACATTATAGAAGTAGTAACAAACATTGTCCTATTGTTTTGAATAAGAATATAAAATAGCCACACTGGATCAGTCTACAATTCTCCCTATCGTAGCATCCTGTCTTTGAGAGGTCAACAGAAGACTCCCATGGAGAAATAAATCCTGTTCTCCTGAACCCTCCCAGTATCCAGCAATAGGCAGCTCAGGTGCTTCCTGAAAGGGGCATTGTATCTAATAGCTCTCTGAACTTTCTTCCATGAACTTCTGGCATCTGCAATGTCTTAGAGGGAGGAGTTTCATCGCTTAAAATACACACCATCTAAAGAGAGCTCAGGCACCTGATGGGCGGAAGTCTCTGATGGCTTCCTCTGCCATTTCATGATTTCACAGACCACTGTCATATCCTCCCTACAGGTATCTTTTGCGCAGCTGCAGCCACAGTCTGTAAATCCTTCCTTCTATGAAAGATGTTCCAATAGCTTTTATTAGCTCTGTTACTTCTTTCTCTTCCCTTTTAGGAATCCAAGCAGACGGTGTCAGATGGATCTTTATCATCTACAAACCTGCTGACTCCTCCCCAAAAAAGTTTGTTTGCTGCAGGACTCGCTAACAAAAGCAGTGTTGACTCTCCCCCAAAACACCATATTTATCTGAAATGAGTAATGATAGTGTTTGTTATGATTCCTACCAATTTGCATGCTATGAAAATCATCATTATAGGCCAACAGTTCTTAAGAGCTCTCCTAGGAACTTTCATGAAGTGACATGACATCAACCATCTTTCACTCCGCTGGGACCTTACCCATTTTAAGTAAAAAGCTGCACATTACAGTCAGCAATTGGATTATTTCATTCTCAAGTTTCTGGAGAACCTTGGCCATGCACTATCTGGTCCTGACATTTTGCTGTTTTTATTAAAAACACTTAAATTTGACTTAAATCCTCTGAAACGTTGCCTGTAAGCTTCCAGCATGGGAATGTTCTCCAGGTTCTCTCACAGTGAACATATGAAAAACCCTTTCTTTTCCTGCTATAGCCTCATCTTATACAGACTCTCCCTCTGTTTCTGAGAATGCACCAGTCCCTACAGACACTCTGGGAGACTTCAAGCTTCTAATGCATTTGAACAAATATTAGCACTGATTTTTGTATTTTCTGCAATTTGCTGTTCAGATTCTTTTTCACTTGCCATGGACTATTAGATTTAAGCTGTCTGTTCTAGACACAAGCTCAACTTTTTTCAAGAATGCTTACTTTTCCTATAAGCCTCTTTTACCAGCTTGATTTATCTTGGCAAGTTTTTTTTTTTTTTTTTTTTTTTTTTTTTTTTTTGAGGCAAATGTATGCCTTTTATCAAGTTTCCAGTATGATGTCTTTGAATAGTCTCTATGCCGCCTGCAGGGATTTTACTTTATTTACTTCCCCCTTTTAGCTTAACAAATTTTCCGACTGATACATTTGCACAAGTTTAAGCACCAGTGTAGTGGATCTTCTGGTTTCCATTGCTCCAGTATGAATTCTGAACAATCGCTGGCATTACAATCACCATTACAGGGATGATCTCCAATTGCTGTCTTGAAGCAGATTCTAAATATTCCCAGGAAGAACTTAACAGTTGCTTTTCCTTTTCTGTTTTCCCTGACTGGCAGCTTTAATAAGCAAGTGATGATATCAGTGATGATATCTAAAGATTTAAGCTGAGCATCCCACCCTCATATAAAATCTAAGTAATTTACCTAACAAAATATTAACGCAGTTTTAAAATTCTCAAGGTACCACAAAATACAGGATCTCTGACGGGAGAACAAGTCTTGTTGAAACTTCAAACAAACAAACAAAACTCTTATCTATTTAGCTAGTTTCTTAGCTGATAGCAGAGGAGCAGACAAGTGCCTGGAGGACTTTCCGTAACTGTTCGTATGTATGCACAGTTGAAGATATATATTCACATTATCTGTACAAAACATTTATCATTTTAACTCACTTAAGCAATTGACGTAGATATTCAGTATTAACTCTTGATAGTATTGACATTGCATGGTACAGCTTAATGAAAAGATACTCATTCTAGCTTCTAAGATTTTGATTTTTTTTTTTTTACTGTCATTATACGTAAGTCAGTCTTTACCTACCAGTTACAATTAATATCAATATTAACTCCACTCACTCAGATCATCCAACAACTTACAGCCATCTTCTTTGAACTCCTGAGTTTTCCCACTAATCTTATTTAAATACATAGATGGCAGCTTGTAAATAGTAACAATATTGTTCTTTCTTCAGTTCAGATTATAATACAGTAGGCAGACATTCTGCCAAAAATTAATGAAACATTTTATTACTAAACGGTTTAGCAGGTAGTTTTTGCAAGCTTTTCCACTGTTTTATTGCTACCCATAATACCGCTATTAATTTCTAACTTTCTTGATAAAGCCTTGTGGAAGGGACCACCCAAATTTAAGGAGGAATCCTTATAGACCTCAGAAGCACATTTTTCTGTTCCAGAATGTTTAGTAATGACTTCTAGTGGTCCAATCCAAACTGCTGCTTCAACACTTTTAATAGTTAATAGCAAAGTTTAAAATCAATCTCAAAAGATGCTGTAGTACCCTGATCCAACAGTGTAGAGTGACATCTAGCAAGGCCCTACCAGATGCCAACCTGATTTAGCACTGAAAGCTCAGCTTGCTTTGTGATTCAGCACCTTTCTTACACCAGGGTTCTTCTGCTGCATGGTTCTTCACTCAAAACAACACAAAAACAAAAACACACAACCAAGATTCAGTAATTAATTGGGTAAAGATGCATCAAATCTTTCTTCAGGAACAGGTCTACAGAGAGATTTCAGGACTATTTCTTTAGCTCAAGTACTAGCAATTACACTAAAGACCAATGGGTTCAAATTCCACCTGTAATCTGTTTATGAAAAACAACAACATTCGTTATGATTCACAAACTGAGAATTAGATAGATTGTGTTTACAGTGTAAAACAATTTATAAATTCTAACATGAGTCATATATGTATTTTACGGATTTTTAATACATACTTTGCTGATATAATCTACTGAAGGCCAAGAAATGTATGATACCACTTCTCAAAATTTAAGAGGTACAAATTTCTGATAATTCTCCCATACAGAACACAGTTCTTTAGAGGAAGATACAGATTCATGCTTTTAAGCAAAATATATTTCAAAGCTCATTCTACCACATATTACTTCAGCAGCATTAAAGAAAAACATCAAAATCAACAAAAGGTTTCATACCAGTGTGGGGACAAGAGAACTAAATTAACGGTATATAAAAAGAGGTTTTAATTTTTGAAAAGTTGGGTCACTGACTTTAAAGGCAGCTAATGCTTCAGTCAGAGAGCATTGCAAGATATTGTTAAAGCATAAGATGTTTATCATGTTAGCAGGATTTTTCAGGTTTTAAAGGCATAATATGATTTAAACACCCAGTTGTTATGACTTCTATGCTACACGCTGAGAACATATTAAGGGCAATCTGAAATGCATGTTTCAGAACACTAAACATTTCATCCTCTCCCACCACATTTTGAAATGTAGATTTAATACACACTGATAAGCTTACATTAACTCAGTAAACTAACAGATTGTTTGAAGTCCAGTTTGAATTACTGGATAAATTCGGCCATGAGTATCTCTGTGTTTTTTTTCAAGTTTGAAATCCAAGACAAGACAGACAGGACATATAAAGCTGCATGGCCTATTCCGACTATGAAGAGCTACGAGTAGTAGTCGAAGGTACTGAGACGTTTCTTAGCAAGAAGTATGTTAGAAAACTCCTAGCAAGTTCCAAGCTGACTAGCTTAGGTAGTACTAGTGCAGTAGCCACAGTGGCTGGAGTTCAGCATTGACTCAATACTTAAATATTTGCTCAGCTCCTTTCCCAGAATTCACAGCCTGAGAAGAATTATGTGCTACTGCAAACATGCCCTCAGCAGTACCTGAACTAGTTAGGTATGTCTACGCAAAATTTTACACCAACAGGTACATAGCCTTCTAGGATAATTCCATTTGAAAGGAACCTTAGAAGGTGATGGAGTCACAATACGTCAGTAGTAAATGTTTCATATAGAAGAAAAAAATATTGTCTTGGATCCCCATCTTGCCTTTATTCCAAAAGGAGTAGTTGCCAATTTTATTTCCCATGTTGTGATAATTTCATTTCAAGTCTCATTTCTGTCAGGGTGAGAAGTCCCAGTACTAACGAGCAGTTGGGTTTTGTGTCAGGAATGAAATTCCCCTTGCAACTGCAGTAACCCAAACTGGGGACCAGTAACCCAGTCTGGGGACCACTGCTCTACAGCATGCAGGTCAGTCAAGTATTTGGCCAAAAAGAATGGCCAGTTTCTGAAATAAGCCAACGAGGCAAAGCTACCAAAAGCAGAAAGAGAACGACCAGGGTTCCTTTGCAAAACACGCTATGAGTCCATTCTAGGTACACTATGCTAAAGTGGTTGCCTCCAATACAGAACAACTCAAAAAGAAATCAGAAAATAAACCCTGAAAATATGTTCAAATTATCTCCACAAAGACTAAGCTAAGAATGACTATATTTGAGGTAATTACTATGTTTGATAAGCCTAGCTTATCCATAAATCTTTCCTTTTTTTGGCAGCCCTATGTGAATAATACCTCATAGGATTGTTTACTCTGGCTTAAAAAGACAAAAAAAAAAAAAAAAGTCTTCACCACTTGCGTCCAAGCATGCTTAATTTACAACTTTGTAAACGCATCTTATCAGCCAACTGTGAACTGCTGTATAATACACGTTAGCCAAAATTATGCTGTATCTGTTGAAGAACCCTGGCCTTTCAGGACATTTCTGAAGAAACTAGCTTTATACTTGTTTAACTGTATATCTAGAATAAAAGCAGAAGTTGAAGGAAAAGTAGGAAGAAGAAATTTACAGGATCAAAATGAGATCAAATTTATATTTTCATAATCTTTGTATAAACAATAAGAACAACAAAAGCCTCCTGTTAGCCAATCATCGGTGAAGGACTATTCCATTCCCAGTGTATCTCGTACCAGCTTCACACATCTCCCCGTTTGTTCCACTTCACTACTAAAACTTATTTTCCCTATGTAAATGAGCAAAATGGTTCTGAAAAGTTCTGTTGGCTCTACACTGTTTCAGAATTTTAGAATTGTGGTTGGCAGTTTAAATGTATTGAAAACCAATGAAAAATGCCTAGCTGAGAAAATAATGCAGCATTAATACTAATGTTAATTAGTATTGTTGATACTGCACTGAAAATATCACTTTTTGAAAAGTAACAATAGACTGCTAAAAATAATAATCTAACAAATAACTTACCAAAAAGTTACAAAGAACCAGCATGGGTATTTTTTGCAAATCTAGAGAGAAAGGCTTCCCCCTTTGCCTGTTATAAATTTCCAGAGAGAAGTTTTTGGATTGGAGCCCAGCTATAGTATTACAAACTAACAGAATATACAGGATGGTAGCTAAGAAACCTGAGACCAGTATGGCTACTATAGGTTGTACTGCAATTAGGAAATATAATAAAAGCCTGGTGCTTTGTCTCAATTTAAGGTAATTACAGTTAAACCACAGGTGTTCTTAAAAAAATCATTTTAATATTTTATTTCCTTAATTCAAGGAGAGATTACAATAACTTTAGTGGCTAACATTTATTTTTTTTAAGTTAGAAATTTTAAAGGTATCCCAAAGCAACAGCTTTGAAAATTTGCAATAGGATTGTTGTAAGATCAGACATCATAAATGATGAGTTTCTCTGTTTTTTGTTTTTGTTTGCTTGTTTCTACTCTTAACATCTGACCTAACAAAGAAAGAGCAACCTTTTCTCTGTTTATAAAATTGTATTTTGGGCCATGGCTGCCTTTTGAAGTCAGTGACACCGAATGGATAATTTTTGGCATAATCTATTTATTTATAAAAATACACAAACTTTGCTCTCTGAACAAGAGCAGAACCTGCAGCACAAATACTTGCAAAAACCCAAGCCTTACGTCCAAGATGCAGCCATTTCTCTGTAATTATGCAAAGACTGTTACACTAATTCCAACTGATCTCACACAACACAGAATCAACAAATTTCCCCTGCAGAAGGAAATCAATGTAACAGAATGGTATCGTCTCTCAGTAAATGGATTTTTCTGCTATTCACTCATCTGCAGGTGTTTTGTACAAGACCATCTGTTATCATTGGGCAACACTTGGAGTGGCACATCCTGCAGCAAAAATTCCTAATGACAGACAGTTATTGTCCAGGAAACAGGATAACTATATATTACTGCAATATATTCACTCTAAGAATATACAAAGTCATGAACTTTGATATAAGCTGGTCTCTAAAATCATGTTAAAATAATTTAAGCAAACTAGTTATTTTAACTGCTAGATGTCACGTATATTTCTATGCTGAAATCATGAAGGTTGCAAATTCTGCCCAAGGAACTGGTCAGAAGAAAGTTAAACACAAAAGACTACTTTTTCCACAGCACAGGAACCAAAACACATTCGAAAGGGCTAGGATGAGCCAGGTCCAAGACAGAAGGAAGCAGTTCTTTCATCAAGTAACCTGCTGTATCAAAGGAATATGTGGATGCAAAAAGTTTACCTAAGTTCAAGGGGAGACTAGGCAAAACTGGAAGTTCTCTGAAGTTGAAGGGGAGGCATTTGTCACTTAATAGCTAAACCACTTTAGAAAGTCCCTTGAACTGAAAACAGGTGGAAGTGTAGGAAGGTTGTACGGGAGAAAAAGAGTATCATGTGTTTCATATTCTTCATCTTTCTATCGGCCTCTGATTACAGCTACTTTATATTTCTCCATGATCTTTAATGCATTTAATTGCACACTAGCCCTCGTAATAGACAGGAAGATGATAAGCAGCTACTTACAATTACTGTTCTTATTGATTTTCCCTTTGTGTGCTGCTCCTGGAGACACTGCAATAACAGGTGGATGCATGGGATGAATTGAAAAAGTTCTAACCCATGTTTCAGTCCCAAAAAATCTGTTTAATATGACATCTTCAAGTCAAGGACGTGGGAGATATTTAACTGATAAGAAGAGATGTTAAATTTGATCTCAGACAAAGACCAGAGGTTAGAGACAGAAAATTAAGCTAAATGGACTCTTGATCTGAGCCATTTTTACTCTTTCATACTAACTAAACTCACAAGTAACTTCAACATTTGTTTAAGAAAAGTTCATGGAATTAACATCATTTCCTAACTCCTCCTTTGCTATTGAAAGCTGGAGGAGAGATTTTTGTAATAAGAAAACATGGTTAAAGGGAATGAAAATTCATTGAAGACCTAGAAAAAGAATCAGTAAGGGCAAATGAGAAATAGCACTTGCAGATATACACACACACACACATATTCTAAACATGAATTAAAACCAACTATGTTTTCCTGAACAATGGAAGTTTACAAGAGATGCTTACAGCTGATACCAAACTGGGGGAACCAGACCGTATACCCAAGGGCAGGGCTGCCATCCAGAGGAAGCTAGACAGGCTGGAGGAATGGTTCAACAGGAGTCATATGAAATTCAGCAGGGACAGATGTTAAGCCCTGCACCTGGGAAGGAAGAGTCCCTTGCAGAGGAGCTGCTCTTCTGAGAGAATGAGGGACTCGCCACGAGCCAGCAGCGCACCCTGGCAGCAAAGAATGCCAACAGTATCTGTCCCGTACTAACAGCAGCGCAGCCATTAGATCGAGGGAAGTGATTACTCCTCACTGCTTAGCTCTTGTGAGACCATACCTAGTACGCTACATCCAGTTTGGGGCTCTCCAATACAAAAAGTGATTATTAAAATGGAGCAAGTCCAGCAGACGTCCACCAAGATGACCAGAGGACTGGAAACCCTTCCCTGCGAGGAGAGTCTGGGGAATATGGGTTTGTTCAGCCTGCAGAAGTGATGGCCTCAGGGGGACCTAGGAGCTGCCTGCCGGTAACTAAAAGGAGGTCATCAAGATGACAGCCAGGCTGTACCCAGTGGTGCATGGTGGGAGGACAAGAGTCAACGCCGAAACAAGAGGGGTTCAGGCTAGATAAAAGGAAAAAGGTTCTCACTATGAGGTCAGACAGGCAGTGGGACAAGGTGGAGTGAAGTGCCCAGAGAGCTGTGCAGCCTCCATCCACAGAGGTTTTCAAAGCCAAATTAGATAACACAACATACCAGCATAGGAAATGTAGAAAGACTGAAATGGACTTCGAGACCAGTGAGGCCATCAGAACAGCTACATCCAGGCTGGACCTTATTTAGCTTTTCACTTTTATGCTTGCTAATGTGCTCCTATGTCCCACAGGCATTTTCTTAAAATTTTATTTAATTTGGAGCAATTATTCTCAACTTTTACTTAGTTCTGAAAGTCGCTGCTTCTATTCTTCAACCTGAAGAAAAGCCTTATGCCAAAAACATGTTATTTTTCTTACTGCCTTAGTAAATCATCTTGTAGTACTCCTTCCTGTAAACTTTCTAGCTTCTCTCTTTGGACTGCCATAACTGCGCTGCCACTGCTATTTCCTTTACTTTCATACAATGAGGTTTGTTTTTTTTTTTCCTCCCTACAGGTAATTTTTATTCAGCGTGGGTGTGTTGCAAGTAAAACCAAGAACAAATAAAAATTCATAAATATTACTGAACCAGCTACACTCTGATTTTGTTTAATACAAAAGCATGCAGCAAATATTCCAAGAGTATCATTCCAGTGTTTCCAAATGTATAGACTCTAGCCAAAAATCTCTAAATAAATATGTTTCACTTGAACTGGAAATTGTATGCCTGCTTTCATTTCTAATACTCCTATTTCTAACCTTGCAATCAGGTATGTGAAAGCTTTATGCTATGGCATTTATGCTCCTTTTAAATTATTCTAATATGCTGTAGAAAAGAAGAAAAAAATGCTATCCCTTTAAAGCAACTGCAAAGAGAGCATATACCCCTCCTGATCATCTCCTGCAAACTAGATACTGTGGCATATGCAAAAGAAGATATAACTGCTAATCAAAATAAAACATAGAAAAAATAAAGTATGACATTGCAAACAGTATGCACGCTTATTTAAAGCAGCAACCTCTTTGGCCTAATCTAGTTAAATACTTTCGTCCTTTCTAAGAGTCTGCCCACAGCAGATAAACACACAAACCTTCTTGTGCTGCACCAACTGACGTCAGCAGTCGCTTAGGAACAGCGTTTGGTGCAAAAGTGGTAGTACCGAAACTATGTTTACAATTGAAAGAGAATGACAGTATGCAGGGCTCACCATAGCTTCAGGAAAGGACTTACAAATCTATAAGCCTACAAAAAATATTTTCTAAAAGCTTCATTGGATTTTCAAAGAATGTTGATCTGCATAAATACTTTGCAGTCATTATTACTCCACCAGGAGTAATAATTTATTTACCCATATTAAATGGTACAATTCCCCCCCTCCCCACAAGTCATCAGTTTTGGAAGGCAAGCTTTCAGCTTCTTTCACTTCTGTTTAATCTGTAAACAAAAATTCAAATCCAGTAACAAATGCAGTAACTTCATCGGGTAAGTGTTCACAGGGACAAAGCTCTGTTGTTCCCACAGCAGGAAAACAAAAGATCTCACAAAACTACCTGCAGCGGTAGAAATAATCATCCTACCTTTATTTTCCAAATAGTCAAATGTTTAGAAAGTCTAGCATTTAAGGAACTGAGCAGTGCTCTGCTTTAAATAACTTGATACAAAAATTATTTTGAGGACCTTCAAGAACAAACAACACAAACCTGTGGAGCTGCACAAGTAGTTTGTGACAGCTTCCCAAACTTAATTTTACAGTTACAGAACTTTAATTTAGAAAGAATGTGTGAAAACTGTATACACAGTTTTATTTATCAGTCCATAACAATTTACAAAGCCCAAATTTTGAATAGCCTGATACTTTCCGTTCCATAACAACACATTACAGAGTTTGTAACCATTGCAGAATGATTACAAGCCATTGCTAAATGGTTAAGCGTCCAAATCACAGAACACTTAATTTTAAGTGCAAGGTGTCCACTGTTTTCTTTCCCATCTGCCCTCTCCAATTTATTTTATTTTTAATTTCTGCAGAAAAAATTTGGCTAATTTTTAGAATTATTCTAAAGGAATTATATTTCACCTGTATTAAAATTACAAAAAGTATATTATGACAACACACTTTGGCACAAGGTCTTGATAACTGATAGTAAGGTACAGGTATGAAGAATGTGCTTTTGTTACACTTGTCAAAATCTATTGAAGAAAAAAAAACAACCTTGCATGGTTTGCACAAGCTTAAAAAAATATTACTGAAAGTGCTAAATTCACGTATTACATCTATAGCAGGCATTCTCCAGCTTCAGGCTATGGAATTTAAGGAGTTCTCATTAGAGCTGGGCCTAATGGGAATCCCAGTGCACTGTAATGTTAGACATCTGAACAGAGAGAGTCTGTACCACATGTGCTAACAACATTCCTCCTACTGGCTCTAAGAAAACATGAAGAAAGAAGCTAAAACTAGAATGGCCAGGAAAAGACCAGTGCAGAGAAAAAAAAAAACAAACTGAAAAATCAGTCAGTATTGCAAAAAACAGAATGCTTATTTTCCCATTCTTTTGACATATTGCTGACATGAAACCTTATGTTCAACAATATTCACTCTCAGCCCCTGACGTATAATTAGTTTCCCAGACACAAGTGGTTGTGTATACATTTATCAGTTTTTTTGCTGTACACATCTCTGGTCGAAAAACTGCACAGAAAGAGAAAATCTCCCTCTTCCTCCAAGCTAACATAAGAACTACTATAAATTCGGAAGGGATTACTGGAACACGTGCTGTATCAAATGGAAGTGATCGAAATCAGGAACACTCCCCCCTTACTCCCTGCCAAGCCACCATCCATATGCAAAATGGAAAAACTACACATAAGACAGTAAACAGGGATAATCCTCATTTTTGAAATATTAACTTCAAGACATGCAGACAGTCTTAGACAATTTATCCCACGTTCTCTAAAATCAAGACAAGGAAAAGCAGTGAGTAACCTCAATTTGATCTGAAGTGATTAATCTGCAGTTTTATTCACCTCAAAGCCTTTTTTTGGTCTGCTATCAGTAACAGGACAAAGCTGCACCTGCCATTTCAACACATCCCTAAAGAATATTGTTTCTGGACAATGTCCAGAAGTAATTTGGGCCAAGAATCACTATCTGATCCCAAACTGAAATACTCTGACAACAGCAAAAGGTCTGAGTAGAATAGTATAGAACAGTTCAGGTGGAAGGTACCTTTGAAGATCATGTAGTCCAAAAGTAGTTTACCTGGAAGTCAGGCAGAGGAGTCTGAAGAAAAATTGGCTCTACTAAATTCACCAAAGCCTTCCTCATTGATTCTGTGACCGTTCAGAAATCACTTCAGCTTGCTTTCCGGACTCTCCAGCCTGCTTTTCCAGGAATCTGAACTCATTTTCCATCGCACCTCCCACCATGACAGCTAAGAACCAAGTTGCCAGCTTTCTAATTCCCTCGGGAAACAAAGCATCATTTTTTCTGCTGCTGTGTCTGGAAACAATCAAGGTGCTGAAGGGAACCGCCGGCTATTCCAACTGTTCCATACTTTGAGGAATTTTGAGGGGCTACAAGACAGTTCAACAGCGCTTCAGTGGACAGCACCAGCAGGAGACTGTTGCCCAAGGCTCACTGGTGGTAAACCTCCCATACAGAAACATTCAGAAGCCACTCTGATAATATTTTAAATGTAACTTGTGATAGGAAGCAAGCGCCCCGATTGCTGCTGAAAGTGCAGCCAACGCACTAAGCACGCGCTTGCAGAATTCTAGGTTAGAACTACGCTCCTACAATGCCAGTTTTGTATCCCATAAGTAAGACTTACTAGGAAATCAATTTGTCATTGTTATAAGTGGTCTTAGGAAACAGTCAAGTTTTAAATAAGTATATTCTTTTCCCTTCGTCATCCTCCCCTTCATAATGTTAGCTAATTATTTTTTTTTAAATCACCTCCCTGCTGAAATAGACAACATTCAGAATCTAAACATACACAGCATCTTTTCTGCTAACAACGCGATCTTTGAGATACAATGACATATGTACTTCACTCACACATAAGTTACTTTTCTTAGAGGAAAAAAAATAACTTGGTACATGCGAATAGATTGAGGGAAATGAGTGGGAATCATTGTTAATAATATGAGAAGAGAAATCTTCTCAAAGGCAAACTGCTTTGCTACATCCTTTTATCTGCTGTCCATTTCACGATTCAGGGCTCCCCAAGAATAGGTTATGACCACTCCTCTGCTTCTGAGTAGGTACGACACAAAATAAAATGCTGAGAGACAGCTGGCTTTCACATCCCAGCAATGGCAGTGAAGCATGCCTCACGCTAAAGCAAAAACTGGTCAAGTGCTTCCTTCAAAGAACAGCCATGGCCATTGCCATTCCCGTCTGGCAAGCTAACTCTGTTACAAACAAACAAGTTGTCGCCTACTGTGAGAAGGGCTCAGAGTATAAATATTTTGGCCAATAAATGAGACAACATTTCATTTATCTCGAGGCTGTCATCACCAGACAGCTTGTTTCTGTAACTGATAAAGACTGAAGAACAGTAAATAGAGCCCTTTAACATGACAGGAAATACACTGTCATGTTGCACTACATAGACCATCTTCCCAAAACTTGAATAAAACATCTTAACAGTAAACATGCTTTTTCCAGAAAAAGGGGTAAGTAGCTCTGTGAGAAGCATAAGTGATGAAATCCTGGGACTTTTGTCTTATGACTAGATGACTTGGCACCTCAGTGTTGCAAGCTTTAAATGCTCTATTTTCCCATCTTTAGAGCACTCATTCCATCTGTGTTTTGTGGTTTCTTCGGTATTTCTCATACTGGGGGTGCTAGTAGGCTATCCCCTCTTGCTGGCCACAGATTTTCAGGAAATGTACACAAATTTATTTTTCAAGATGATTATCATCTGTCAAATTTAACTGAAATAGGCCAATGGATTCACAGGTACTAGGGATGGATGATCACAAAAGACAAAAAGGCACTTGGATGACACCGTCTGTGATGGGGTGTCTGTGTGCACACACGCACACTGTATACATGCACATACACTACTTGGTACACATTTTAGTAGTAATAAAACTCTTGGTACCTACAAATATTTACAAAATGTTAAGGCCATAATTTTATACAGGGTTATATTGTCAGTAAATTAACCTACAGAAGTATCTCCAACTTAAAACAAAGGACAAAACAAACTTTAGAGTGACCAGGAAAACACTAGATGTCCGTGGTAAGGAAACAAAATTCTTTTCCAAGAACAGATATCTGACAGCATTGGACAGTGTCATTTATTTGTATTTAAGAGGAAGGTAAAATAGAAGACTAGAAATTATTTCTTGAAAGCTTTTTGTCTTGTCAGATTAAGCTATGTAAATGATTGCCAAAGTTTAAGATGCTTTGCCTTCTTGAAAGGACTGTGTTTTCAAGTAGTGCAAGTTTAGGACTAAAGATTTAACAAGAAAAAAAATGTTTTTTAGAGGAAATTCAAGCTGGAGTGTACCAAAATGAATTAGTTAAGACCAGAAAAAGCTACCTAGAAAAGAAATACTTACTAATTTGCAGACTGGAACAGTTAAATTGATTTATGCTTCAATGAAAAAAAAATTGTATCGGTGCTTAAAAGAAAGTGACGTGGAAACTTATTACAAACACCCTAAGACTGACTCACACTATTACACTTGAACAATGTTAACTCTCACTATCACACTTAAACAGTTTTAATTAAACTGCCTCAGGAAATGGAAAATGAGCTACTACATTGCAAACTAGACAATTAAGTTTCTCAGTGTGTATAAATGGTTATTAAAAAGGACTACAAGTGCTTAAACAAAAGAAGCATAATGTACAGTTTATATAGATTTTGAAACTAGTCAGATTACAAAGCAACGTGTTTCAAAAGTCAAAAAACAAAAGCTGCAATTTAAGAGGTTCAACCGTCCATTTCAAAGGGTTTGGACTTTTTTTTTTTTTTTATTTTGACTGACAATGGTTTTGTGAATGTAAAAAAGTTTGTGTAGCTGTTTTGAAATTACAAGACTTCAGCGTGAACATACAGCACATTTTACAGTATTTAGACACACCGTAACAGGTCAGTCATTAAATACACAGATCAGAAAGTGGAGTGGGAAAAAACACAAGTGTTTTATGAATGTTAGGCATTTTACTTTTTTCTTTCTATAAGTTTTAGAATTTGGGGGTACATGGATTTACCTTTTAAAAAAAAAAAATCTTCTAACAATCATTACCGAGTAACCAGGACAGCACAATGCAGCCATCTTTCAATCATATAAAAACAAAAAGTTACACAAACCACTTAAAGTTATGAAGTGGAAAAAAAATCCACATCCATTCAATACACAGTATTCATGATAATTCCAATATTCCTAGTTTCCCTAATGAAAATTTAAAACATTTTGAATAATTTTTAGAAATCTTCTGACAAAATATTATCTTCCAAGAATGCTATCTTTAAGCATTTTGGCAAAATAAGAACCCTGTACTACTCCTTTTCTTGGGACACTTATATATCAAAGTTCCATTTTATAACATCAAGTCTAACAAATACAAATCCATTGTTGTTGTTTGGGGCTTTTTTTGTTTTGTTTTAGCATTTTAAGTTAACAACACAATCTAAAACCCTCTGTAACCTTATTGTGAATCAAGCTGTATTAAACACCAACACAATCAAATACTTAAGAGACTCTGAAATCACTTCTGCTTGATGTGTGTTTCTGACCAAAAGATAAAAGGGTAATCTTGAATTTTCTTCAACCGCACGGGACTGCAACCTAGCTAATGAATTAATTAAATCAACACACAGTACATTTGCATGGAGAACAAAGCCTTCAACATACAAGGAAGAGAATTTTCTAACTGGAGACTCCCAGATGGTGCAGCATAGAAAACAAGGCAGGGAAATCAGATGAAAATTACCTTGTCCAACCTTGGTTTGGATCCCTGTCAGCATTGACCATTTACAGAAAACATTGGCTAAATTTCACAAAACATTCAATTTCTGACAGTTCATCAGACACAAAAAGGAGCATTGGCAAAATATCTAAGCATTATGGGCTACTTTTCCAAATGTTCAATTAGGCAAAAAGATTAATGGCAGAATGGAATTCAATGTAAAATATCCACCCATGTTCACCCAGTTTCCTCAGCAGGTTTCACAGTATGCTGCAAATTGTCTCATTTGTACTGTTAGCAGAATTAGGTAAAGATTTTTAAAACAATCACAAACTGTAGTCACTGTACCCCTTTTCTTAAATAGTGTAGGGTCATTATCTTTTTTGTAGTCATTATAATGGATGACTGCTAAGGCACACTCATGCTCTTCAGAAGTGGTTGCCTAACTCTCAGTCAATGAATAATTGCTCACAACTATTTCTTGCAATATATTTCTAATAATGTTTTCAGCTAAAAAGCCTTTGTATTGTCCAGCATATTTCTGCCAGCTGGCCATACTTATTTAAAAATCTTACAGACCATATTCAGGGAATTCCAGCAACAGAAGAACCTGCACACACTTCATACCTCACACAGCATTGTCTAGAACAGATCGTCTTGTACAGTCGCTACCAAAATAGATAAAGCCTTAAGAACTGCTAAGTCCTTATTTTTACATAATAAAAAAGGGTTCTAACTCCATCTTCTGGCTAGGAATAATTGGCATGGAAATTCAAAAAAATATCAATAATTATCAGGCTGATCAGGCTTTAGCCTGTTTTCTCTCACTTCTTCTGAGTTTAATCTTTGACAAACATTGATATAATCAACATTTTTGTTGATGTTTTGGGTTTAAAAATAGTGAACTTAAGTGCAAATTTCTACTTTATCTTCCCTATTATCTAAAACAAACAAACACCTTACGCAGGTGATCAGACACTGTCCTTGTATTAGAAAACCATTATTAGTTGCACGATGCAAGATCTGTTATTTTGGATTTCATAAAGACATAGAAGTAAAAAATTTCTCAGTGGCAGGACTGCAAGTGCTTTCACAAGATTTTCTCTTCAATCACAAACCTTGAGCATAAGGTAGAAAAAACTCAAAAACATCACAACAGAAGCAGATATCTGAAGCCATTTGCATGTACTCCCCAACAGATGAATTATTCAAAAGCTGAAGTCAGAAGTGTGGTGCACCTGCTTCCATTTCTCCTTTCCCAACCCCTCTAACAAAGAATGCTGATGGTGGCTAATGCCTTTTACATCAGTGATTTTACTGGGATGGTGGAAAGAACATACAAGCAAACACCTCTATAAAATGAACATAACACAGACTAAGAGTTAGTATGAAAGGAATATGTGACACGATTGGACCGCACAATTTCATATTACAGAAAATTATAAAGCTGATAGAACTCTGAAGCTGGCAGGAAAGAAGCTTTGGGACCTATTTGTCCCAAGAAGTTCAGTTTAGGCTTGAACTATTAATAAGAAACAGTTATTTTGATCACATTTTCCTTTTTCTTGCTGTCATACATGCGAATTTTTGGCAACATGAAAAGTAAGAGCCAAGGAGGGTTACTGTACAGAGCTGGATTGAAGCTTCCTTACTGTAGCAATTACTTTATTGGAACTCCAAGTACTCACACAAGCAGGCAGAAAAATTATCAAAACACCTAAGAACAAAGAGGGAGAGCCGTACTGCCTGACTCAGCATGAGAGGACTTCCACTTCTACACTCTAAGATAATAGCTTTTTTCCATTACCATATTACATATTTAGTCCTGTAGATGGAAGCACAATGAATTGCTGAGTACAAGACTCATAAGGTGACCCAAAATAGTGCTGTTACAGTTTTATGCTGTTATTTTACTTCACTCTGAAAATAGTGAAGGCTTTTCACGTAAACTTGATAACATTAAAGCACTGTTTTAAATGAGAACCTAATACCCAGGTATTAGGAAGAATCTGGTTTTATGTGTCCTTTACCAATTTGTTCTGTTCTCACCTATGAATGCGGTATGATTCTGTTACCACATAATCCTGAATTGTTTCCCAAAAGAACCCTCTGCCACACTTAGCATACGAGGCTAACTTAGATGTCTATATTACACCTTTTCATTCAAGGAGTTTGTGTATAATGTTATATATGGCAAACCTGGTACCCCATGTGACAGCAATTGCTTAATATCTTACATTTTAAGTACCTGTTAGCCATATTCCAGCTATCCAATGCTAAAGCATCCTGTTCCTTTTATTTCAAGCAGAAAAATGCAGAACAAACAGTTCACCCAAGACACAGAAAACACATAGAAGCTTTTGGGGGTGAGGGGATGCTATTTTGGTGGGAAGTTCTAACACATCCATTCTTTACACTGCATTGCCACCAGTTCTCTTAAATCAGCACAACTTGGCATTGCCACAATAAAGGAGCAGTCCTGCCCTCCCCCAGCTGCTCATTCCCATCCCTGTGTCACTCCCTCCTTACGCAGCAAAAGCATTCATGCAGACACATGGCAAGGAACTACAAAAAGAACTGATTAGTTTTAACATGGATTAGTTCCCCAAATTACTTCACTGTGTAGTCTCACGAATGCTTGTGTCAGCACAAAGGGGGATGGTGCCAGGGCAGGAATGAGCAGACAGCGCTGGGAAGGAACACTCCCATCAGTGGAAGTGCCACAAAGCACTCAGGCAATTGGAATATTTGAATAGAGATGTTCAGATTAGAAAGGAGATGTCTAAAGGTCAAAAAAAGCTTTCTTTTTTTTTTAATGACTACATAAAGGTTGATATAAATTGAATATAGCTCTTAGCATCATATATATATATCATTAAGCATGCTCTAACACCAGAAATCAAAATTTTAGTTACAACTTGCACTGCAATTGTACCTCCCAGCCAAGAAGCTGCTGTTGCACCATACATTTTAGTTAATTCTGCTGGTGGTGTCATCAGCAGGAAAGAAGCAAAGAAAAAAAAATAATAATAATAATAAAAGTGTGAAAGAAAAGAGGAAGGCTTGTTAAAAAAAAAAAAAGATACCAGTGACAAATACAAAAGAGTTCAGCATTCCAAAATTAGAGGGAGGTATGGAAGAGTTAGTGATATCACTTGACCTTAAAAGCCACTGAAGTCCCTGCCTCCAAAGTACATCTTAGCAAACATTTCCTCTAAATAGCTGCTGTGCACAGAGGACAACATTTTAAATCAGATTTATTTATGTAAAACTAGTATCCCAGGAGAAAATCATAGTGGGATATGAAGACTGAGGAAGACCACCTGCAACTGTCATCTAAGGCAATGAGAACGAGAAGGGCTCCATTCCACAGCATTTTAGTGAACTATTAAACTGTGTTGATGAATTAAGGACTCAAATTCTATGTGGAAACCAAACAGATTGAGATGAAGCCTGACACTGAAGAAACTGGGAAAGAGTGTGTTGGACACAATAAATAAATGGTGAAATATCACAAAATAGGAAAGGAAAACTTGGACATGCCAGGAAATTTTTAGAGATGGCAAAGGCATGTCTCTGTAATTCCCTCTAGGTTTCATCCTCAAAAAAATCCAAAACAAACAAAGCAGCCCACTGACAGGTTTACTACAGGCTGAACTTGGGATTTCCTAGGGGTGTAGCTGTAGAGAAACTTCCTACTCAGGGCAAACAGGGAGGTTTTAATATCAGGAGAAAGGGGCTGGTGAAGAGAAGTAAATCTACATCACTACCTCTATTGCCCTTAATAATTACATTAAAGCAAAGCAAAACTTTGCCAGTGTAACTGGCAAAGACAGTTTGAAAATAAAAAGGCCTGGAAGAAAACTGTTCAAGTTAGACAACAGGAATAACAATATATATTAAAAAAATCATCTTAGGGGATTCTAATGATCATTTAAGAGCATAACCATGATACCAGAAAACAAAACAATGAAGAAAAAAACCCTTTGCATTGCTCTGAAAAGCACGAAAATGTTCCTGACACGCACACCTGTTTACTCTAGGTGATCTGGGTGCTGCCCATTTTAGCTACATACATAAAGAAACAATAGACTATCAGTCACTTCCTTGGTGTTTTCAGTGGAATTTTCTACTAAATACTGCATAGTGTAAGAGTTGCAAAGACCAACTTGCAGATTTGCTTGCCTCAGTAAGAATCACAATCCCAAGAAGATGGAGGAGAACCTTTTCTCCTTCACAGCACCCACCCACCTGGCTGGTGCTAAAGCTACAGAACATACACTATGGGACAAGTTGATGTATGAAGTCAGGAGACCACAACACATATCAAACAAATATTTCCCTGGGAATCATATGGAACTTCACAGGCTTTGCTGAAAAAAATATGGTGCCTTACCATAATGCCTGCAAGATTAAATACCAAATAGTGTCCTACGCCTACTGCCTTTGCATCTGTTATTACAGACTTATCTTTTGAAACATGCATGTATGCCAAACAGTCTGGCTGAGAATATGAAATTCAGGAGACAACAACTGAATGTTGTCAGCTCATAAAAGCACTTTGAAAATAACTAGCAAGTGCCAGAATGAAGATTAAATTCCAATAATTAAACAATATTAAATTTGTGCAGAAAAATAAGAATGTGGTCATTTAACTCCCATCTCCTTCACTGAAGAAGACTGAGAAGGCTTACGAGGCAAAAAAACTAAATGAGAATAAGACATAATATTCAATACGTTTGATGTATTGCAGAGCTTGCAATCATTTGCCTAAATAAATGGCAACGTTATTAGGCATACACTCACAGAACCAACGGTGATCTGTCAACACCATAACTTCCATTTTACTGTCAGGAACTGAAGCAATAAGTAAAATTAGGGACAAAATTCACATAAATTTCAGACTTCCAGACCCCGTTTTTATTAACACCTACATTAACCATTTATTGCCCATCTAGATTTAAATCCCAGTACTCACTGACTTCAATGGTAAAACTCCCTAACTTGCAATTGAGCTAAGATGAATGCACACCACATAAAGCACATACCAAGCAGCGGCCACATGCAATGACATGTGTTAGTGAGGCTGGACAAGTCAGTCAAACAATCTTGAACTAATAGCAAAACAGTTGTTCTTCCTTTAGAATGGCGTCTCAGTGCTTTAGCCACCTCCACCCCTCCCAAAAAATCTTTAATTTTTTTTTTTTAATAATACTAATGAAAATAATCCCATAGAAAGATCCCCAGTTTGGAAAGGAATCCAAATGGCCAGCTAACTGTAGATGACACTAGCACACAGTGTGAAAAATGGCCCCCAAAAAGATGGGCTGCTAGACTCTTGCAGCCAAGTTAATCTGTCACAAATGAGAGGAACCATAGTTACCCACAGCAATCATTCCATGCCTTGCATTCAAGTTGTTTTTTTTTTTTTTGTTCGTTTCTTTGGGTTTTTTTGTTTGTTTTAATATGAACGGCTTCTTCCAAAATAGTTTGCAAATCCTAGTGTCCAAACATTTAAAAGACACTAACTTTTTAACCTTCATACAAACACAGGAACATGTGTATTGTGTACTAACCTTGACATTCTAACAGGTTCAGCCTGCAACTATGCACTATAGCAGTAGCTTGTTAACATCCAAGTTTATTCAAGTAACAAAAAACAACAACAAAGGTAAAGACAGTGACAAACACTCTTGGTTTAATCCATTCTCTACATGATTTTCCTCTAAAAAGTAACTAGCCATAGGTAGCCATTAGGCAATGCCCATATTAAAAACATGCATTAATATTAAATCAGTTGCTGTGAATTTGTTCACAGTTTTTAAGTGAAATGCAAAAGAAATGATTTTCTGAGACAAAACAGACTTCTTTCAACTCTAACTGGTTTACATTAGTGACTAGGTAACCACTGAAAGTTGCTGAATTTTAATCAACACAGAAAAAGCAGTATTTCGAAAGAGAATCCCTTACTTCAGAGGTTAAACCTCAGGTAACATCTCTTTTGAAAACCATGTTGTAATATGTAACACTTCAGCACCCACAAGAATACTTCAGTATAATTGCTACAAAAGGTGGTGATATCTGAAGCATTGATGAAGCCAGGTAACTGGGAATGATCACTTGCTCAGGGACAAGAAGAAAATCGATGCTACATCTTGCAGAACCAAGCACAACTGCAATGTTCGTTGCAGAGGCTGGCTGAAGAGTTTAAATAATTTCTTTTTATCCGAAGTTACGCTTGCAAATTCTCATGAGCGCCAAGGCCTCAGTTACAACCGAACAGTTGGGGGTGAAGCCAGCCTTTTCCTTTGTAACAGTCGAGCTCAGCTTGCAACACTATCAAAACTAAGAGAACTGTAAGCTAATTGCTGGCGAGTATGACGCAAGCGGTTGCCCCGGTAACAGCCCAAGTTGCTGAAGTGCCTGATCCAGCATTTCCTCATCTGTTTGCACTCACACCAGCAGCCTGACAATGCAGTCACTGCATCCTGTTTCACTCAGCAGCCAGCGAAACACGCCGAGCTTAACCCTTGACTGACATCTTCGCAGTTAGCCCACCGCATCTGGAAATCAGCTCCCACAGCAATGCCTTATGGATGTGTTTTTAACTCTCTCGCACCTTTGCAAAAGCTGTCTATGCTGCATTTTCTTTTCCATTGAGAAGGAAAACATGAAAAAGAAAACATCATCTAACATAAAAAGAATGTAACATATCTTTTAATTTGCATTTAAAACAAAAACGCAAGAAAACTACTTAAAGCCTCTCCCACAAATTAAATGTAAAGAAGTGTCAACACCTGCAGATTTTACATAAAGCACCAAGTTATCGGTACCTCTAATTTTAATTTTATAACTCCAGAATTTTCCTGATTTCATACAATACCAAATGCATTAGATACAAACATCGAATCTACTTCTCATTTGCTTAAATAAAAGTGTATTCATATATAAATCAGGAGCATGTTTTAAAAACATATCAAAGAAACACTAACTGTATACACACAGGAAAAGAAAAATAACATTTTAATCTAAGAAAAAGTGTGGAGAGCAGTCTCATCATTGGAGCTATCTTCCAGGGGAAGTGCAGATTCTAGAGCAAATTTTAAAAAGTAATATTGAAAAGTGCAAGCACTGGCCTGTCTGACAATATATTGCACAAAACAATTTCGATAATTTTAGGGTTTATTTTTCAATGTGAATTTGAATTTGGCCATTTCAGGACATGAATAAACATGCAACAAACTATTTCCAGCACAAAGCTGTTACGTGCTGACAGCGGTGCTTATCCGGTGTAAAACTTAACTGGTTTTCTGTGCTATGGAATAATCATGGGGCACAAAGAAAGCAAAAAGGAAAGATAAAGGTTATACTTTTTGGTTAAAAACTCTGGGCAATGCTTCACAAAAGCAAAATGCATGTGAAGTTTACTCAAAAAAAAAAAAAAAAAAAGCCTCCCACCTTCACTGATTGATCTACCCAGAGCAATTTTAAGTGGGAAATCCCCCGAAGCATTCTGAAACAGACAGATGACAGCCACCAGAACGACCTGTCATAGCAGCTTCCTGACCACTAAAGAGAAGTAGGTATCAAAAATGCAAAGGTGCAGGGAGAAGGCCATGTTAGTGACTGTTTATTATTTTTCTCACAAAAAGGGCAGGTGCACATCAAGTCAGAACTGCTCTACAAGGAACTCCAAAATAGTCCTGATTTTCCAGTAACAGGAAATAATGGGTTCTCCAGTTTCTGGGAGGCCTTCTTGCTCCAATCTAGTATCACAACTTATCCATATCACAAGAGTGAAGTGGTAGGGCAAAAAGCCCACATGTACAGACAAATGAGCGTCCTGATATTAAACTCCGAAGAACGGTATGCTGGTATGCACTGGCAACTATACTTATCTAGAAAACAAGAAACAAAAAGGGCTACCATGTTTACACGATATAATCAATGCTCCGGCTTAGTTAGCAATTAACTATTTGTTAGCCTCCCAGTGACATCTGTCTCTAAACGGAGATGTTTCAGTCAGCAGGCTTTTCTACACCGTTAGGATAGTTTTTCACTGCATCACTTCGAAGTTTCTTCTCATACACCTGCATTCCTCTTTGCTCTGATCTTGCAGCACCCGTATAGCAGGTAGGAAGGCAGAGGAAAATTTATGATGACAGGGAGAGAAACATTTTCTTCACCAATAGCCACTTTTCTTCAATTGAACAGAAAAACAGCAAGCCAGCAGAGACCAGCGAGACTAATGTTGCTGGGGTATCCTGGGATCCAAAAGATTCCCACCCCAACTCTATTCAACAACAGATCAGGGAGCCCTGAGAAAAATCTCATCTCCAGACTGAGAACTATTGATAGTGATTTCCTTCTCTTGGTTCTTTAAGGTATAGTTTTTATGGCACTTGGCCACATGATGGCTTTAGGTTATGGGATTCAAGGCTCAGGAAGATTGTACAGAACAGACATAATGGTTGTATAGGATGTCCTTGATAAAATGAGTTTGTAGCTGTCTGGATTAGAATCAAGCAGAGGAACATCCACAGACAAGGTCTCTCAGAGGGCACCAAAAACACTTATATCTAAACGGGCACCAAATGACTTGACCTTTTCAGTTATGCGATTGATATATAACACGGCCATCTTGCACAGAAGGCTAACCTCTGTGAGCCTTTGGATAGGCTTGGATGTCCCTCCAGATACTAATGAGCCAGGGTACTTTTGCAACAGTCAGAATTGTTACGTGCTTTATAACTATCCACCAGCTACAGAAGGTACCACCACGAGATACACTCTTTCTCCAGCTCTGCCTCCTGCCATACTTTGCCTGGGACACAAGAAGAAAATACAGCTCTGTCCACTGAGCTGGATAACCTCCCAAGTGACATTTGTGACAAGACAGACACAGGAACTCATAGTTCTTGACTCTAGCTTTTCTTGGCTTACTGCTCTTCCCGAAACCTGCAGGGGTACCACTGTAGAACATCGCAAAAAGTGAAGCAGAGCTGATGGGAAGAAAAAGACAGACCTGGGACACAGCTGGGAGTCTAGCAGACATGCTGAGCCAAAGTATTACTCAGAAACTGGAAATAAAGTTCACAATTTCCTTTAAAAAGAAGTTCTGCAAAAGTCCAGTTTAATTTGGTTGCCCTGTGGAGGCAAATTAAATCCAAGACATCGGGACAGAAAATATTTCTCTGCTCCTACTGACCCTGTTACAACCCAAGCTGTAATCAGAATGAAACACTTCAAATTCATATAGGAACTTCAGTATTATAATGATCAGGCAAAGCTTTCTTAAAGCACTCAAACACTGCAGGAAGGCGCTTTCCCTTTGTTTTTGAATGGAGGAGAGATGAAGGGAGTAAGATGTTCAGTAATTATTTTCTGAGGCACAGTTCATTCCCTGTTGTCACTAGCCAGCCAGCTACTCTTGCAACACCTACAGCACTTGATCCAATACTACTCCAACTTTGCTCTCCTCTCTTGTTTACAGTAGGAAGAGGCAAACCATAAACAAGATGGCTAAATGCTTAGCGTTCTCCAAATAAAACTTAGGAAACCTTTGTCCCCTCCATCCAAAAAAAAATAAATGGAGGATTATTTTCAGCTTTGAAACTACTAAAGATGTACAGATTCTCTTTCAGCAGCAAAGAATAAGCTCCTAACTACAGAATTCTGCATATTAACAGCTCAGATTTGACAAATCAATTTGCAATTATGTTTACAGAGAATGAAGCAGGTGAGCGAACACCTTGCCTCTAACTTGCAGAACTAAAGGAACAAAATGAAAAAACAAAGAACTTCACAATATTGCAGAGCATCAAGGTAAAGGATACAGTCTGTACAAGTATGTCAGAAATCAATGTATGTGCCTCTTCAAATGCATTCTATTTATGTGTCATTTTTCATTAATGGACATTTATGTAGTATTCATTTAAGGGATTCTAGAAACATCTTTTTGTTGTAAATGCAAAGAAATATTTAATTCTTCTGTTTAATAAATTATGTTACCAAATGTTCTACTTTTTTTTTTTCTTTAATTATTAAATAACTTGGTTGAAAGGTTTCTAAAAAAGTGAAAACCTTTCCAGTCAGGACATTTTTATGTCTTTGCTGAAAGACACTTGTAGTTTTGGATAAAATTATGCTACTGGTCTTGTAACACGTAGAAAGAGAACACACCAGTAAGAAAAGGTGTTAAAGTGATTGCAAAATTAAGGACAGGGGCTGAGGACAGGGGAAAGGTAAAGAAAAATGGCATTTCAAAGATGACAGACAAGCAAGTAAGCATTTTACTATTGAACATTAATCTTCTGGGATATTATTTTTCTTGTACTTTCAAGGCCAAATTAATTTAAAATAAAGATGTTCTTCCTTCTAAAGGCACATCAAGCCTGTCCATCATCAGATAGGTGGAAGAAACAACTTTAAGAATTCATTCGAGATTGTTAACTACTAGAGAGCTGAAGTTATAAATTACATTAAACCCTGTGAATTTTGAACAACTAAGGACTATAATCTCATTCCTTAAACACTGTAAAACACGTGTTCTTTTCCATTTGAAACCTAATGTGCTCTGCTGACTCTAGGGAGCTTCCTACCGGAATAAACATTAAGGCAAGCATGGAAGACTTGCAAATCTTTAGCAATGAAATTTTAGCAGCAGCTAGTCTCATACAAGAAAACTGACATAAAACTATACACCTTTATTACTTAATGGAGAACTGTTACAGGTACATTACTGAACTTATACTGACTCACTGTTAGTACCGAAACTGCATCTCTATTATATGAAACACAGCTTGAATCTTTTCCAAAGCTGCAAGATACTTTTCTGAACACAAATTAAAACTAGATACCAACTTCATGTTTCCAGATATAACACTAGATTCCAAAAGAATTTGTCCTGAATTTTTATCCTTAATGATCTTAATAATAGGTTACAAAATTTCATATGTAAACACAGTTTTTCTGGGTTTTAACAAGTGTGTTTGGACTTTAGCATCTCAGTTTTGATTTTTACCCTCCATAAGAATTTTTATCCTTCACACAGACTGAAGTGCTATTTTCTTCTTCAGAACATTCTGCAGATGTCTTTGATATGATGACCATTGTCTCAGAGGGTCTGAAAACATAGGCTACCCTGAAAAGCAATAGCCAGCGCCTGCCTCTGCTCATCTACTCGTGTCTTATTTCTATCCTGACATCATAAAGTCACACGCAAACCTATTATTTTCAAGCTTCTTCAAAAAAGTGTTTGTCATCTAACAAAAGTGCTGCCAGTTACAATAAATAAATAAAATTAAAAACAACAAAAATATTGGTCATTAACACCACAGCTGTTCCAAAATCTTCTTTAAGCAAGTTTGTTCACTAGAAGCTCCAAATAGGAGGAAAAAATAGATTTGCAGTATTACCATGGCATGAAAACATTCTGCTATGATCAATAAAAGAATAGCAAGAAACTCCAATATAGATTCTAATTAACACTTTTCTATAGCTACATCAAATAAGTGAACAGATGCTTGTCTTCAAAATACTTTCATCTATGCTTTGCCATGGCAGCACAAAGTTGTTGTTTGTTATTCACATCATGGTAATCACTTATTTTAAGTTCATATAAACAGACTACATTTCTTTAATAATTGGAAAGATCCTAAGTAACATTGCTTAGCATTTTGTTATTACAAATAAACAACAACAACAAAAAAACAACCAGAAGATGCCTAGATAAACATCTATGTGCATAATCTATTGAAATTCCCTCACTGCAATTCCATATTTTCATTTGAAATTTGCTTTCAAAGCACACCTCTGTAATCCCCAAATGGATGCTGTGTTGCCCCAAAAATGCAGCTAGGTGAAACAAGGACAGAAGTAGGGCACACAGGGGGGTGGATAACACAAAGCTGTCTGTGTTTTCTAGTTAAGATATGAAATATATTGCTCTATCCTATACTGACACATTAGGAAGAACAAAGCCCCTCAAATCATTAATGTATGTTTGCTTCCCCCAGACTATAAATAACAACAACTCACAGTAGATCCACCCGTTTCAGTGCATTTCTGTATGGACAGTCTCAGAGGAAGCGGTATAACCCAGACCAACATTCAGCTTTCCCTGGGGCGAAGTAAAGCCTGCTTCTCCCAGGTGCAGCTAGTCGAGAGGAGAACTGTTTGTGTGCCTTTACTTCTTCCAGCCTGAGCCCATCCATCAGGGCAGGGCAGAGCAGATGACATTTCACAGGTACAGCGGGAATTAAACTTCTCCAGTGTGCTCACCACACCATCAGGTTCTAACATAAATTTCCCTCCCATACTACCCACACATGGGACCATAACCACTCATATCTAAGAAAATGCAGCCTAAATGAACTGAAATTGAAGTTCAGACTATGCAATGAGAATAATTCTGATGGACTGATAATGTATAGGATTACAGAACTGCAAGAGCGGATATCAAAGAACCTGTAAGTGCATTTACACATTACACTGTTTAGATGGCAAACCAAATAACATACAGGCTGTTGTGGACATTAATCAAGACAATCATTTAAGACTTCTCAAATACATTTCTTTCTTTTTAAAGTCATCATCATTAAATTACACATATGACATTGAATTTTATTAAGTACTAATGATGTCCTATAAATACAGAGATCAATACCTGTCTCAGAGAAAGCTCACAAGAAGTTAGTACACATTCAAAAGCTTCCAAAGCTACAAGCCCAGCTAAGAGGTCATTCACTTCTGTAAAGTATACACACTGTAAGGTTCCTTGGCCACCATACAAATTTCACCCAGGAAATAATGAGATAACATGAGGATTAACGTTTATCAATAATCAAATGTTGAAGAACATTATCCATTCCAGCAATTTGCATGAAAGGATTTAAACTGTTCTGAAGAGCCAAAAATACTAGAAAAACTCACTGATACCTGTTCTAAAACTGTATTTCTTATCCCACGTCAGTAGCTTAGAGTACCCAGAAATTTAGAATTCCTTTAAGAGAATCTGCCAGACAGAAGGAACAACATTCCTGAAGTAGCAAACAGGTGTCACCCAACAGTACTTAGGAAAAAAAAATTTTAGAAAAATTAATAATTTATAATGGCATCTATAATATTAAACTAAGAAAAATAAATAGATCCAGATCCTAAATGTATATATAAGCCTTTAATTTTAGGCCACATTGGAACAAAAATCATGCTAAAGATGCGGGCAGTGAGTCTAGTGTAAGAATGCCTTTTTTAGCCCTTAGGTTAGCTCCCATCCTGTTAAAAGGGTTTAATCCCATCGAAAAGAAAATGTAATACGACCAATTATGAAGGTTAAAAGAGACACTCTAATACCATAATGCCTATGCAAGGTTTCATAGTTAAGCTGTTATTTCAGTAAAACTGAAAAAACTTCCCTCTGCAAACCTTAAGTTTCACTCACTTTCAGAAGACCCGCCGGTAGCGCCGTACCGACAATAGACGGAAACAAGCAGGTGTGCCGCAGGCTCGCGGTGCAGCTCCACTGGGCTGGGGGAGCAGGCTGTGTGGTTTGGGTGTGCTGAAAGTACTCATCCCAAATTAAACCACACGCATATTTTTCATTTATTATTACCAACATGGATACAGAAAAACCAATGTACCTATATTGCTAATTCATACCATTCCCCATAAAAGAAGGATGGCCTCTCAAAAACAAATCCAAGGCACCCAAATACAGCTTCACATGGTATATTTTCTATGGTACCTTGAATATCTTAAAGGAAATAAAGTATGTAAGGAAAAGATCATTTTAACATTCCATAAAACAACCTTTTCTTTATCAAGAGAACAACAAATAAACATTTGCTGCAAACTTGCCCTTAATTTAGCGAAGGTGTTTGGGTTTGTGAAAAGGAGCATTAAGGCTGGCAAGTCAGCACTGGGTAACAAAACTTACCAGGATTACCACTCAATCAGTCATTTAATTGGGAATGTATCAGCTTTTTCCACACCTCTCGTAAAAAGTGAGGTTAGCACTGGTAGTCAAAAAACGTTCTCCAGAGCAGCACCGTATTTCATATATATTGAACTATCAAACAAATAGAGGCACATACAAAAATTACTCAGCTGTCTGTGCCTTCTACAAAACACTCCATGACTGTAGCCTCCCATGGTCCGCTCTCCCTTCTCATTTGCCAGTTAAAAGTATCACCTGTTTTCCTCCACAAGTTGTTCCAGATGGAACAGATTATACCTTGTGATTTACCTGCCTGTAAATCTTATCATTGCAAAGAAATACAAGATTTACTCTTTTCCACCTTCAGCAACTAGCTCGCAAGCACCAGACCCGATAGTTGACTTTTTTCAGTGATTGGTTTGAATGATGGCAAGGTTGTAAAGTTTTCACTTCTTAGGTATCAGAAGATGAAAACAGGAGGGAAAAAAAAAAAAAGATTAAAAAAAACTACTTTCCTATCAAATGTCAGATAAGGACCAGACCAACAAAAATTTTCCCTCCGCTTTTGTGGTACTCACTCACAACATGGGAGACACTGATGTGGATTCTTGGAGTTCAGCTCATACTGCAGACTTGCCCTATGTCAGAGCATATTTCATAGGGTCTTCCCACTCACCTTCTTTCATAAAGCTTGCTAGAATTTCCTGTCTTTGAAACTTCTAAGGCTGTAGTGTTCCATTACAATGGTACTGCCAGGCATATACATACACAGCTAGATTGTATCAGGAGTTGAGTCTTTTTCTCAATAAAATATACCCGACACCTTGTAATTCTTATTCCTTTCATATTTAAACTCACAGAACATACTGTCCATGAACCGCAGTGTGGAGGCTATCCTCTTTTCCCATTCTAGAGATTCTCCTGGGAACCTTTTATTGCTCATCTCTACAACTTGCTTGCCTAAGTTTAAAATATCTTCCTAGGCAAAGCTGAAAACTAGAACTTTATCAATTTATACTGTTAGTGTGCTTTGACACAGTTGATCGCTCAGTTCTTAGAAACTTCTCTCCCAGCTTCTACTTCTTCCCTACTCACGCTCTGGTCACTCCCGTAATACACCACCTGCAATACTTCCTCCAAATTTCTCCAGCATTTCCTCAGCAGTTGTCTTCAATTTCCTTCCTTTCTCTCATTACATCTTCTCTGCAGGAAGTCACACCTGCAGAAACAGTTAACCCCCTTTGCTACACTGACAAATTACAAACATGTTTCCCTCCTTTTAGTGTACTACTGCTCAAAACAAACTCCCACCAGATTTTGGATATCTAAAAAACAGCTTACACTAGACCTAGCTAACAGAATTCTTAATAGCAGCCAGTCTTCTTAATTACACTCTCAGCATACTTCGTCATTCTCTGTGAACCACATTATGGTCCTGGTGATCACTTTGCCACAGGATAGCATCTTAAGCTCCAACCTCTCTACAGGTCTCTATGGGCAGACCGTGCTCAAATCATCCTTTCTTTCTGGTATGATACTTCAAGACTATAAGTACAGAATGAGGAAAAAAAAAAAAAAAGGATGCACCTCTTATCAGGAATCTTCTCATTTCACCTAGCACAAAAGATTTTGTCAAGGCCAGAGATAACCAGACAAATAATTTTACTCATCCGATATATAGTTGCAAAAATGGTTTTCCAAGACTATCACTTTCACCATGTAGTCACTCTCTTTGTATATTCTGAACACTCAGTTGCTTCCCATTGAAATTGATTACATTCACAGCTCAACACACCCACATTCCTACCTTGATTTTTCCTGTAAAACAAACAATAAAAACCCAAGAGATATAAAGATTCTGGTAACAACAGAAAGAAATCCTTACATGCAGGTACACTTGTGGTAGAGGTCACTGCAACCACTACAGGAAAAGCTGAACATTTCAAAGAGCTAATTGCGTACATAGCAAGAAGAGCTACGTTTCATGTTATTGGCTGCAACCAACAGTAAAACGTTCATGTTTCTAAGGCTGCAAATATTATCAGAATTTACTAACTTTAAGACAACATAAAATACTTACTAACAGGTAGCTTCTTCATTAGGAAGCTAATAGCCTCAGAACTTAAGGACAAAATATAATTTGTTTTAAGAATAAGAAACAGACATAATTGTCTAAGTAAAGGACAAACTGCATTAATTTCAAGTTACATAAGCATTTTAGATTCTCAAAATCAAGTTCTGGTCTTCTTCTGGTAATGCATGAAATGTACAAGAAAGCTAGGAATGGAAACTGGCAAGAGGTGGTGGTCAATTTACCAGCCTAATCACAAAACAACTCTTACTTCAATTAAGAGTGCAACTTGAAAATCTTTATCAATGAAGTATCCCAGCCTTTCTACTTGTTTGAACCTACTCAGAGAGCCAGGAAAAAAAAAGTCAGCTCTGTTTGCAGACTGTTTTGGACACACGTCCCTTTTACATAATTAGGAAGGCCTATTCTTTTTGCAAGGAAAAATAGACATTTTAGAAATGCTGCATATAGTTATTCATTCTCATATACCTGTTCATCAGCATGTTAAAGAAAAATAATGCTTTACTAGAGTATTTTTCAAGATGAAGATTATTTATAAGGTCTGACAAACACCTTTTAGATTCCCAATCCTGATTTGGCTTTCATGAAAAAAAATAAAATTAAGCAACGGAGTGGTAAGCATTCAGTCAATGAAGATAATCCCTTTGGTATCAGCAGGTACAGCTAACATTAGCATTTGATTAATACATGTAATCAAAACTTTATCTACACATAATTTATAAAATCAATCAATACTGCAGCTATACTGCTATTAAGCAATTCTTCTCTAGGCCCAAGAATACTGAAGTAAGGATACAAAAAGCCTGTTTACTGCTAAAATCCTATGAATTTCCATGTAAATATAGTAGAGCTCAGAAAAGACACTGCACTTGCATGATTTTTAGCCTTAATTTTAGTCATATTGCTTTCTTCTGTTCTATGTGTATTTCTATTTATATATTTGATAATGGCATTTAGTATACTCGCATAAAATTTTAAAGATATAATCCATCCAAGACTCTTTTCCCCCACCCACCGAACTACATCACTAGCCACACGTACTGCAGAAATAACACATGCAGCATGAATTTGTAGATTTCAGTGGCAAAGTGAGCATGGATATTCATATAAAAGGTAAGAACAAAGGGAATTAATTTCATCAACCTTTCAGCATTGTAGTTGCCATACCTTTTCAAGTACAGAAAGCAATAATCCTAATATGACAAGCACATTGCTCAAATTAGAAAGCACGTGCAGGATCGTGCTCACAGGGCCTCTTCCCACCTCTACCCCAGAAAACAGCGACAGCTCCACCTGGTTCCAGCGTGCGCACGCTGCTGGTTGCACATAGCTGGAACTGCTCCCCCCCGCTCCCCACGCACAAAGACCCCTTACAATTGTTGGTTTAAGCTTTATTTGTGAAGAAAAAACAGCCAACCCAATCTAATTATTTTCTCATAGTTTTAACTAGACACGTGTCAAGCATAATTTCAAATCAACAAGTAACTGGAAACTTAAGGCCAATACCAGCATTCCCTATTTTCCCCAGAGAGTAACTAAAATCTACATCTGCCTTTTTTGTTCTTATGTGTCCCTGCTTGTAGGGGCTCAACGTGCATTAATAATCATAGAAAATACATCAAATATAATCACCAAAGTTACTTAGCTGTCATTCATCAAAGTATTCCCGGCATGGCGGACATGCAGTACATTCCTTGTACTCCACTGATCTTCCTAATAATGCTCATTAAACTCACTATCTTAAAATATTAATATTGAAAAAGAAGCACTGCAATATTGTATAAACATCTGCAAAACATGCGCTCAATCTTTCAAGAAAGTTCACATGATAAACGCTCTCTGAAGAGCATTAGGTGCATACTTGCCTTCTGTTTCAAGGAAGCAATATAAAGACCTTATAGTGTTTATTCAAATAAAGTCACAGACTATAGGCTTCCTTCCCCACGCCACCACCCCCAGCCCAAACAGTTGACGTTTTATCAGCTCTGCAATGTCTGATCTCTCTCCAAGTCAGACAGCAGATCAGAGGATTTAGCCTGTATTATCCTTATAAAAATCACTCATAAAATACTGCATAGAACATGTATCTATGAATCCAATTTAAACCATAGCTAACAAAGCACAAATATTTATTGTAAAGTGTAATAGACTATTAGGAAAACAAAGAACTTCAGATCTCTTTGTTGTTTCTGTTCACTTCTGGTGATAATGAAGATATCAAATTCTGGAACCCTACCAAACAGTTGCATTTTATTATGAACACGTATGATTTAAGTACTGCCAATAAATTCCACATATTTAGTTATGGTTGACATTTATGATGTTACTTAAAGAATAAATGCCTTAACTTGAAATATACACATACTTTTTTAGGAAGTGGGCTGAATATCAAAGGAAGCATTTAGTAAGTTGTATGAGAACAAATATCTTTTATCATCTAGAAAGGTTAATGAAAGCTGTTATTGCATTTTCTGAGTTTTTTTACGCTGCAGACAAATATGACACAAAAAGAGAGGATTTACTACGTAGAAGGGATCAGAGCAGAGAAAGTAAATTACTATACAACATTCCCTACGTCTCCTAACTGCTAGTACAATAATTAACTTTTGTTTCACAGTCTGCATTTGATAATTTAAAACTTATTGAATGAGTTACTTCTGAAGCCTGTTACAGCATACTTGCATTTTACCCTTTAAGCAAAGAACAATTACTGCTGTATTATTCTATTGCGTAAATGCAGAGCAAGAAATGCTCGAAAACCACCCCACTGTTTCAGATTCACCTCGTGTTTCCTCCGACCTATTTCACAGTCAATCACAAGAGGCGCATTATGGAACACACGACAAAGCAAAGTTAGAAAATTGCATTTAGCATTCATGAACTTCAGCCACAACAGCAGTAGATGGGGGTTCTGCGGCAACAATCACTTCACAGAAGCTGGTGGCTTGCGCATTTATTAAGAACACTCCCCTTATTCTCCCTCCTATAACGGGCCGATTATCCGCTTCCAGCAGCCTCAGGCCAGTCCCTCCGGCAACACCACTCGACGTTCCTGTAGTTCACGTGCAATTTACCAAATATAAACAAACTCGGCCCCACATGGGGGTTCGCGCTGCGAAAAACAAGGCTCATTGACAAGTTTTCCAGGAGGTAGAAACCAACAGAGTTCCATTCAAGAAAACTGAACGTTTCGGGCATCTTTCCAGACTCTACTGAACAGCTCTCTCTTCAGTAAAAAAGCAGTTTCTTAAATCCAATCAACCCAAACCTAATGTTAAGTTATTTGGAGCGAGGAAGAGATGGTTAAGAGGGAGAGAGAGAAACAAGAGACAGTAATCTGCAAGGCAGAAAGACGCCTGCCACTCAAACACTGCCAAACATTGGTACATAATATCCCTCAAAACCTGATTTTTTCTTTAGCATCTTTTTGTCGATAGCAAGCGGGAAGAAATTGAAGTGCCGAGCAGCTACAAAGCTGGGGTTTCTTTCTCTTGTGAAGTCTGCCAGAAGCGGAGGAGGTGGGCTTTGGAAAAGAAACAAGGTAGTTGATAGCTGAAGGTGGTTTTTTTTTGTTTTGTTTTTTGTTTTTGTTTTTAAAGCAAAAAGGACTACTTTTTAACATTTAAGATCGTACGAAAAGCGAGCGAGCCTTCTATCCTATTCCAAATGCATTGGTAAGATTTAGCTTCCATATAGACCAAAAAGATTATATCGATTCTGCAGAATCAAGCAGAGAACTGAATACACGCTAAGGAACTAATATTTTCCTCCATTTCTTTAACAGGAGTCTGACAAGTTAGCAGACATCCAGCACACACCCATACAGAAGTTAGGAAAAGCGAGCGGCGCTCATTCCTCGGAAAGTTTCTCCCTGCAGTTTCGGAGAAACCTACCTGCTCTCTGGAAATGCAAGGCAGCGAGGGTCTCCTAAACATTTTGCTGCAGCCGTAGTAGCTGGCCGAAGTTTCCCCTAAGGACACGCAGCTAGATCTCCTCCTGGGTCTGATCACGGGCACTTTTTCCTCCGCGCTGGGGAGCCGCGGGTGGTGGTGATGCTGCTGGTGCGCTGCCCGGCTCCGCGCCGAGAAGATGCCGCGCTCCCCGCCGCACAGTGCCAGGAGGCAGCCCGCCGCCCCGACCGAGCCGGCCAGCAGCGGTCTGAGGGCCGGGGGCAGCGAGTGGAGGCTGGCGAGCGACACCAGCCACACCAGGCTGGAGAAGAGCAAGACGAGGAGGCTCCGGCGGAGCTTCAGGGAGCTCTGCAGCAGGGTCAGCGCCGCCACCGAGCCCAGCACCGTCAGGAGCCTGCCCGCGACCATCTGCGGCTCGGCGGGGGCCTGGGGCTCCTCTTCGCGCCC
>VXAA01006960.1:324097-337142 GCA_013399115.1 Anseranas semipalmata
AGGTACCAGTGAATTTGGATGCTTATTTCCTAATAAAAATCAAGATAAGGGGCTACTAAATTCAACAAATAGCTGTCAAAATTCTGCCTTTAGGATACTAGAGAATTGCATAATTATATATGGCACTGCTCCTTCACGTGAGTTTATTTGGAGAATAGTGAGGTAGTTTATATAGTATTTAGTATAAGCAAAATTGAAGATTAATAAAATAGGTGACTTCATATGTAGCATTTCTCTATAAAAAGTTTACTTTATGCTAAATCATATTTTATTATAAAATCTACACATTCAGTGGAATAGCATTAAACTTAACAATATGCTAATATTTCTATGGCAATTCATTCCCTTACTTGCTAATTGAAATTTCTGTCTTGAATTGAAATAGAGGCATTTTATGGACTCTGCTCATTAATACTGCTAAAGATTAAATCTAACTGGGGAGCTGGTTTGGTTTGTCAGAGAAGTCTGACTTAACACACGAGCACCAGTTGCATAAATATATTGTGAAAAAGATCAAAATCAGTTCAAGTTTGGTCATTTATCCGGGGGGGGNGGCGGTAAAGTGAGCTGAATCATTCAGTCAGGTTCTTTCATTTCAGTGTCTTGGATACCCACTTTTATTGACCCTAAATCATTGAGACAGGTCCTTGTTAATTAACATTCATTTGAATTCTGTTAAATTGCTAAAATTACATTATATTGTCAGCAGGCATAAAACAACCCGGTAAAGAGATTGTGTTCCATTACACCTCTTCAGGGTCTGGCCTGAGTTTCAGCATGCACTTGAGTATCATCTCAACTGTTTGTCTGGCTGTACTGTGTCATTCAGTTATGTGTATGAAACCCTTACAGGCATTCGTGGATTCAGAATTTCATCATACTTAATGCTCTCTTATGGTCAGTATATTGTAAAAGCTTGGACCTAGAAGAAAATTTTATTAGCATTCACTATTTGTTCATAATTAAATAAAAGGTAACCTTTGACTTGAAGTACCAGGCTGCAGATGTCTGTATAATAGTGCCTTGACAGAAAACATGTAGAAATATGTACAAGATCTTACCTCTTGAATACAAAAGAACAATATATATTAACTGGAGTATTAAAGATTCAGAGATTACCATAAACTATTATGTATCATTAATCTTCTAAAATGTTTGGAGATTAATTTGGTTTTAGTATTCAAAATAATAATAGTCTAATATGACAGTCTGTGTAAATCAATCTCCAGAACAACAGAACAAAACATGTAAATAGAAAAGTTATTTTTTCTTACAGAGAAATGTAACAGAATCCTGTAATGGTGACTGCATAACTATTTGTCCTGGAGATTCAATGTGAGATTTAAAAAAAAAAATAAAAAAAAAATATTATGCAGTTAAGCTACTTAGCTCATTGATGTGGAAGTATTTTGTCCTTCTAGCCACAGAAGGAATTCAGCTGTGTTTAAAAAAAAGGGGGGGGGGGGGGGAATAGATTGTGGTTGGAGACAGAAATTGTCTGGTTTTAAAATGATGTTTGTGTTTTATGTCTTTTAAAAGCCAAGTGTGGCACAAGCATTTCTTAGGTTAATTTTATTTTGATTAATTGTTATGACTAATTTGTTCATCATACGTAACCTGAAACTTATATATTGTCCAGGAAGTCATGACACCCAGTGAAAGTGTTCTCATTTCAAACAACTTGTCTCAGTAATCTTGCCTATTTACTTAAGTCCACATGAAGCGGTAAAAGCTAAAAGTTACCTTTCTTACTCATAATCCAGTAGGACTGTTTTAGCATTCATAATCAGTACTGTGTACAATTGCAGTAATTTATCAGCCTGCTTTTAGCATCTTAACTGAAGCTCCCACACCCTTTTCAGCATTCACAATTTATTGAACGCAGTACCCATTGCTTACTTTGGGCTTGAGACAACTCAGAGCCGGAATTTACCACATCAGAAACTGCACACCAAATAAAGACTTGAAATGCTTTTGTGACTTCAATGGGTTTGCTGTTTTTGTCCCATCTGCGTGGTATAATGATGCATCATGATTATTTCCAAACACAGAGAGATTGTATTTAGTTGTCAAAGGCAAACGTGTAAATAAAGCAGATGGCAGTTTCACAAGATTGAGTAACAGATAAATCACTCGATTAAATTCAACTATTTTTCTATTCAAAGCTAGTGCTTATAACCTTTAGGAATGATGTTACAGTAAGAGGAGGAAGAACAGTTGGATGTAAAAATGTATTTAAATATTTCCAAGATGTTCATTTTTCTCAGGTGATACTCTTTAAAAGAGTAAATAGGAGCCTTTAGAAAAAATTGCTAATCACTATGGGGTTTACTCAAGCAGCAAAGGCTAGTCAATCATAAAAAATAGTCTCTCCCCTATTTCTAAAAACATGTCTGAATTGACTATGTAAGCAAAAATGAGGGTATGCTAGGAAAATTTTTCAAATTTTGAATCTGTAGGTAATGCTAGTGTATTAACTTTCAGTTGACTAACTTTTATGTGCTTATTTATAGCTAAAATGTGTCCGGCATACCTGGGTACAAAGTAATGATGTAGAAGCAATCGGTCATGTGCACCTGTTTGATCTTTCTTGCAATGAAAGAATAATAATTGACCCGCAAACACAAAAGCAACACATTTAGAATGGTTCTTTTGTTGCTTTAGAGGTTTTCTGTTTGAATTAACAACAATCTGAGAGGAAAGGATGTTGAAAGAGAGGGAACTGGGCACAGCAATAGGTTTTACCTGAGTTGATCAATGAAACCCAGAAGTTGACATTATGATATCTTTGCACTTACGTTCGGTGAGTATTAACTAGTTAGCTATGACTGATGCTTAATATACCAAATTCAAACACTCTATCAGTAAAGAACTATGTTTAAGTTTACATCATTAACTGATTTCTTATTGCAATATCATTTATACCATTGCATAATGATTCCTGCTGTGATTGTTTATATAAGAGTTTATGGGGGCATGGAAAAAAGTCTGGAGAGTTTTTTGAGACCTGAAAATCTGTCTCGTTCGGCCTTGATGGCATTTTATTTAGATTTAGAAAAAAATGTATCAATTGCAAATTACATGAAAAGCATGTGTTTTATTTTGTCATAACTATTATCATATCATTGGCCATGAACTGAGTTACAGGGTTTTTTATTTATTTAGTATTCAAATAATGTTTTTCCAGAGGAATGGATATTGTATAATGAATTTCAATGTCTTTCAGTCTTCATTAGCACTGATCTATAACAAACAGCAGTGCTACGTTTACTTGATTACTTGTACTGCTATATTCAACATGTCTTTTTTACTAGAATAATGTTTATTTAATATTAATGAGGGCAACATATTGCTAGAGAAGAAAGCATAGTGAACGAACATAGTACAGTTATCAAATGAAGCAAACGTGCCTGTATTTACCTTCATCTTTGTTTACTTGCTGATTTGTAAAAATCGCTGATTTGTAATCAGTTTCTCTGTGACTGCTACTAGTTACAAAGAATCTATAATTCATAAGAATTACTGCTTAATATGCTAGCATGTGCTAGCTAATGGTTTGAAAATTTGTGATTCCTGGCCGCTTGTTTTTCAGTACTTCAATCTTGTAAGGCTTATTGCAATATAGCAGTTTCCTAAATGTAGGTCTCAGAGATGCATGCAGCCTTTGGGATTTAAAACACTACACACTGCTTTCATTATCTGATACATAAAAATGCCAAAACAGCTATGTACCTGGGAGTTAGCCAAATACCAAAGAAGCTGAGTGACGTACTTTGACTGAAGTTGCTCACATCATGGATTCAAGTTGCTGCTATTAGTTCTGAGGCATTTTATGTTTAAAAGTGAACATCAGATGCCAGGTATTGTTAAAGGTTGGATTTAAGCGAGATTTTATGTTCTTTAGTTTGAGTATAGTTCACTCACTGCGAAGCCATTTTAATAGCCCTATTAATTAAAATATTTTGCATTTGGCATGTTTGCTTTCTTTAATGCTGAAATTGAGGAATCTATTTTCTACATATAAATTTGGTTTTCCTTGATTTTTTGAGGAATCTATTTTCCACATATAAATTTAGTTTTCCTTGATTTATTAACATGTCCCCTTCCCACATGATTGCCACATTTTTTCATGCAAGTCCTGAAAGGGGCAGAGGGAAGAAGGAAAACAGCATTCCAGTTTTAAGGAAATGTTTAGTTAAACTTTTAATTCTTTCTGATGTATTAGAAAAAAATAATAATTCTTCAAGCTCCATTTGTGTACTTCATAGTTTAGGCTCTGCTTTTCTGGAATTTTTAAAATGTACATGGAGCAGTACATCACCACATCTAATGGTGCAATTCACATATTTCTGAATAGAATAACTTTGCATTGATGTAAAATATATTAATCTGGCATACAAATTAAAATAGCTGAGGAATATTCAGATTTTGAGGTGACAGGTCTGAATCTGTACACTGCCCAGCAAAATAAAAGAGCCTTAGAGAGGATAGGCAGGAATGCTGCTTTAGTAGATGTAACTGGTGCTTTAGGCAGCAATGATCTACAAGCAGGCTCATGCTACTGAGAGGTCTAGCTAAAAGTTTTTTTTTTTTATAGCAGATATGGGAATACGTTGGCTCGAGACATAAATGTATATAATCATTTATTTTACTATATGTGAGGTAACAAGATTCCAGTTGCCAGAGTAGTATGCATGATTACATTATTTTGTATCTGTATTCTTGTGAAAGATTATTAAACTGTTTTTATAAATGGACATTGGTTATTTCAGGTGTCTTTATAAGATGTTTGTGAAGTCAGGCTGTGTTTTACCAGTTACTTGGAAAGTTAGCCTTAAATGACAAAATGACTTGCAGAAATTTAACATAGGTGTAATATCAACCTATGGAATGAGGTATGTTCCATATATCAGAACTACTTAATGACTGGACGTAGTTCACAAATGCAAAGGTAAATTATTTAGACATGGAATGCAAACAATGTGTTCCAGGAGAGGAGGGCCTGTTTTTCTTATAAGAAATCTGGCATCTTTTTTTTCCTTTTCTCCCTCTGATTCCTGACAAAGACCTTAGTACCTGGCAGCTGTGGGACAATCGGAGAGGCTTGTCAGACCTGCAGCATCATACTACGTGCTTTCCAGAGAGAGCTCTAAAACAGGCATTTTATCGTGTCCTTAAGGAACAGGTCTCCCTGTGGTATAGATCTTCACAACCCCCCAGTGCTTAAGTACCATCCAAGGCTACTTTTCTGAGGGCTCCTAAATTATTTGTGCTCCATAAAAGACTTCAGACTCACTTTAGTTCCACGTTTGGAACCACCTCGTGTTCTTCTCAAACTATTTTCACAAGATCTTTGACCATCTGTTGATCTTTATCTGCCTAAAGATAGCGCCTGAAGATTTTTGCCAGAAGCTTTGCCTAAAGATACTGCCTGATTAATGCCTAGAGATTTTCGCCAGAAGTTGAACACTCCAATTAGTGAGGGTGATACGTCATCTAGAACAATCCTGCAAGCCTCACTTGACGTGGTAGGGACAGCAGTTTGTGCTTTCACCTCCTCCTTATTTCTTAGGCAACTTTCTTGGCTTCTGTGTTCTCTTAAGTGTGAACATAAGGCTGACTTGACATCAAGATTTCAACTTCTCTATTGAATTTCTGTATTCAACTTCATTATTGAAATCTTTTTTTTTTTTTTTTTATGCCCAGAGACTATTTGCCCATCAGAGAAACACCCTGATTAATAGAAGAACAAATAAGAGGCAAATTTATTTGGCTGAGTAGACTTAATTTGCTATGTGATACACAGAAAAGTCAATGTCCCTTTCCTTGGCCTCATTGTCTGTAATTCTATTCTGTTTCCTGGATGGAGCTGGGTTCCTCTGGAAGCTCGATCTATTTGACAGCTGTTTCAGAGCGGCACTTCCAGGCTGATGGCTTCTTTGGTTTTGTTGATACTATAGTAATTGTATATTGAAGGGTTTGTATTTTTGTCTCCTTCATGAAGTAGTTTTCAAGTACGAGCTGAATATCGTAGTTGTTTCCTTTGTTTCTGAACACTTCTTGAGTGGTCACAAATGGTACTTAAGCTTTGAAGTGCTTGTTAAATGTTTATCCCAGGTCCTTCACAACTCATGCTATTGAGATCTTGGAAAGAGGTATGCATTACAAAACTGGAAGTATGGAAGAAGAATACCCACAAATGTAGATATATGTATTAAAACTGTTACTAACTTTTTAAAGAAAAGACCTTAAAATGGAAATATGCATGCGTGCAACAGTGCAACTTAAGAAATGTCATTTCCTGATCTGAGAAACATTCTATGAAACTCACATTCACTGGACTTGGTAGAAATGATAGTATACTGCGTTTGTCCCTGGCTAGTCACCAGAGAAAGTTGGTCAATTTGATACCAGTGCTCAAAAGTCTGTTACAGGGGAGGTAAACAACTCAGAAGCAATGAAGCACTGCTGTCCTTCTACTTGTATGTTACAGTTGCACGACGTTATATTCTTAAAACTTTTTGTAAAAATACAAATGTGCACAACAGAGTTGTTATTCTGTCAATTCCTGTTGTATTTTAGAGTTTCTTTCCTTCTTGGTGGTTTATCAGATTTAGGCCAAAAAACAAAAGACCATTCACAGATTTGTCCCTGTAGGCTGATGCCCAGAATCTAGTTTAATCCTTTAAATTCACAATGTGAATGCTTATGATGTGAAATTTGGAGAAATACACACACACATGCCAGTTTTCAATGGAAGCAAAGATAAGCTATATTTTGTATACTCTTTTAATTTGATTTAAATTTGACAATACAAACTACATGTTCAAAGTATAATTAAAACTGTGGCTGTACTGAAGTCAGTGGGAAAAAAATCATTGTTCATGACGTAAAAATTGTAGCTTAGAAACTAGATTTTAAAACCGAGGTTGAATATATTTTGTAGAAGTGTATACAGTTTCTGAAGAAATGTATGATAAGCGTGATTAGCATTAGAAATGTATGTTGGTATCATACCAGTGATACATGGCAAGCCTGTATATACCTAGGTGAAGATTGGTAATTATTGATAAGGAAGCAGTATCAGGGCATACTTTAAATTGCATTGTCTGAGTGGCTTTTGGATAAGATCCTAAACAAATTAACTTAATGTTTTGCTTTAGTGGTAAGAAGGCTACTTCTATCTGGTCTAAATAATGAGTATTGTGTAAAGTTAATAGTGAGAATACATAATTTGATAAAAGGAGGATTCTGTTTAAAAAGATACACAAATCCATTTGTATTTGCTGCTCACTATGAAACAAGGAGATACCCAGGATTTTCTGGAAATTGTTATCACCTTAATGCATTTCAAGCTGCATGACCAGAAAGTGATAACCTCAGTCATAGGTCACTTTTCAAAATCTTATACATACTCAATTTCCAAGTTCAAAAATATCTTCCTGCTTCCTGCTTTTATTAATCACTATAAGGTAGTTGAAAGGGTCTATACAAATGCAAAGATCTTCTGATTATTCTCTTTTTTAATTATTTTCCCTATTCCAAGTATGAAATGTTCTATTCATCTGAAGAATTGTTCCTGTTGATATAATGATGTGATAAACGCATCTCAAAAATGTTTTGCTGCTACAGAATCTGTTGTGAATGAGACATACCTAGTCACAAATTTATTTGATATATACTTCCTAAAATCAAAAACAGCTGTGCAGATGTGTTGACTATGTTGTGATATGCTAATAAATACTGCAGAGATTTTTAGACACTCGCTGCTTTCAAGACAGGGTTATAACAAGACTGTCTGGAATTAATTTAGAGCCTTTCAGGCCCTTCACTGAATTCTTCCATGGACTGGCCTTAGAAGCCAAGGGTTGCACCAAATACTTTGGATTTAGAAAAACCCTGACATCAATGGAATTTGTTCACAATTTAAGCATGTATGATGCACTGTCTGAGCTCAGTCATCTGTGAGAACAGTTGCAGACAATGGACATTACACTGCCAGAACATTTGTCAGGACAGGCTTAGGTTTCTGGTCCCATTGTTGTTAGTTTTGGAATATATGCAATAAAGATGGTGGTGCCAAATAAAATTTGTACTATGAAAACAGGGATGTGAATGACAGCAAAGCTGTTAAAATGCATGTAGCAAAATTAGGAACTTGGCAAACACTAGAAAAAAAAATGGCTGATGACAGCGAGACTTTAAGACTAAAGCTTACTTAAACATCTGTTTTTGCCTGCGCAATAATTCTGTATTGTAGTCATTCCTAATCAAAAACTGAATCCACGCTGTGAACGTGTTGAGTCCCTTTTTCAAAAATGCGGTCCACAAATAACCAGAATTGTTGTCTAAATAGTAACTGAATATTACAGTAAGTCCAATACTCCCATAGCACCTGAAAATGGATGTAAAGAGAAATGTCACGTAAATCCTTAATGTCTTGCCAAGAATGTTAAGTCATTCCTAGGGTCTTCTTTCCTTGTTTTTAAATGAAACAAAAACCTTAATCGCCTCTGGCAAATTTGTTTGTGTATGTGGATGTATTTCCATTTTTCAAGCAGAAAATTTTGGCAACAATAGATGGGTGCAAAACACTGTGAACCTTTTATTGTGCAATCTATGTATAAGTACTCATTGTAAAATATTTATGAAATGTAAATGCATAACTAAGAAGGTAATTCTTTGTCTAGCCATTAATTATTAATTTAATATGACAATAATTCTGTTGTAAGGAAATAGGATCCATTAATGGTCTCATGGATTACAAAGGATTTCTCTCTGTCTCTCTTTATCACTCTGTGATTTCCAGCCTTTGCTGACAGTTATAATTTCTCTTGAGACTTTAGCTAACCTAAAATGAGCATATATTTTTTCACTGCTGCAATTAATTCAAACATTGTATCAGCACTTTTCTAAGGTGGCTTGAAAAGTTGTTTTGTCTGTGAATTTGTCCAGTTGCTCTTTGAATCCGTGACCAAACGACCGCAATGTGTTCAGTTGCAAGCATTTCCACAGTGCCGGTATGCCGTGTCTCTGGACGTATCTCCGTGCCTTTTCTTGAACCTGCTGCTTTTAGTGGCACCCAATTTCAGCATCGGAGGACAAGAGAGAAGCATTGTATCTGTTCAGTATCTCCATGCCAGCTGCGATTTGACAAGTGTTCATCAGCTTGCCTTGTTTTATCTGTTACTTAAACTGAAGACTCCGACTCTTTATATGAAGCTATTCCATAATTTGAATCATCCTTTCCACTTTCCCCAGTACCTTCTTCAGTTCTGCCACATAATTTTAAGGTGGGAAGCAAGAATGTCACCCACTATTCAAGTCTGAATGGTCGCAGAAGCAGTGTGGATTTATACAGTGGCATAATAATGCCTTACATTTTGTTCTCTTTCCTAGTAATTCCTTACGTTTGATTTGGCCATTACTGAGCATTTAACATACATTTTCATAGAGTTGTCAGTTGTGTATTTCTCTGAAGTGATCCAGATTATCAGGTTGCCAGTTGTGAAACTAACAGTGAGAAAATGCTTTCTCCTAAAACAGATGCTTTATAAGTAGAGTATTTAAATGTGAGGATAGTTTTAGATTTCAGTCCTGTTATATTTTATGTTGTGGTTTCTTGATGTAATATATTGATTAGTTTGTTATTCACTTTTTTCCTCTACAATTAATTTTGCATTTTGTTAATCCTCTTTTTCTATTAATTTAAGTCTCATATGGAACTATGAAAGCATATCATGATTACTGTTTTTACAGCTGTTACCAAAGAAACAGTTTGATGCAATTTCCTTTAGCTTTTAGTATTATAAAATTCATACCTGTGATATGGACAATTGTGGTAGTTTTGGATACGTTTTATAATTGCAAAATGAGTGTAAAGTTATGTCCCATATTGCCTGATCAATGTTTCTCATACCATTGCTTGGAGAAAACAGCAGCTGGACCTTCATGGCCATTCAGCATACATTTTTCTGCTGAGTCAATCAACTATGCCTGTGTTACCCTAGTCTTCTGTCAAGTGGATTTTTACCTCTTATGAAGCTGTCGAAAACTGTCAGATCATTTCATGCAGGCCACTGTACACCATTAAATATGGTGTCATTTTCCCAAGTGCAGAGGTCATTACAGCACTTACGCATTGCTTAAATTTTACTGACACCATAATTTACAGCCTTCATTTAAAATTTCTTAAGTTTAGATGACTGAAAAACCACTAACTTCATTTCAGTAATTGTTTGCTGTATTTGTGGAAAAAAAAAAAATATATATATATATAATGCTTTTCTGGTTTGATGACTTTGTTAATTGAAAAAGAGCTATTCGATTTTGCCTTGTTGATTCTTTTCTCTCATTTTGTATTTAAGTATTGTATTCTAGCTTCAAATGCATCAGTGTTGGGTGCTTTTAAACACCAGCGCACTAAGAGGTGAATAGAAATACGTTGTAAAACCACAGGCTTTACCCCTGCCTGTAAAGGGCTCAGACTGAGCCTAAGGGGCATACAGGAGTAGTCAGAAGGAAGTGAATGACTTCCTTCCACGGTAAGCATTTCCTGGTTTCTAGAGATTATTCCTATCTCTAATATCCTCCTGTGTTGCTGCCTTGGGAATGTGGTAGCAGTTATGCTGTCTGAAGCACTTGGAGAGCAGCTGAAACTCCATCCAGTGCCTGCCTCACTGCTATCCCCAGCTCGCCTGTAAAGGTGGGAAAGAAGCTTCTGTGCAACCCTTTTCACTGCCACATTACTTCAATCAGTTTGGTTTTGAGGAAATTCTTAATAGCTGGACTTCATAACTTGAAGTTTTGAATATATTTTTCTATCCATATATAGAGAAAACAAGATTACTCAGGAAAATACTGAAGTTGTAATTTAATGTATGTATGTAATAGTTCATATAGCTTCCGAAAGTTCATTTGTATAGATTTCATCTAATTTTCTAGTGTGAATTTTTTTTAAAAAAATCCCAAGTCTTTATCACCAAAAATGTGGTTCCTAACATTACTTCCTGTTCTTATCAGTATATACACAGAACAATAGAGTCTTGGCGTGGTTTAGCATTCTATGAAAACTAATATACTTTTGCCAGAAGAGAGGAAATATCTGTCTATTGTTCTGTTACTGTAGGTGGAGTAAACAGATCTTTCGGGAGTCACTTATTGCTGTAGGAAGTTATTACAGAATGGCATTATAGCAGAGACTACAGGAATATTTACTGAAAGTTCACTGAAACTTGAAAGCTGTTCAGCTCACTTAAAATGTTTATATATCCTGTTTCAATGCACATCAAACAATGTTGAAGAAAGGAAGTTATTTCAGATCAAATGATTTTTTATTAATCACAAAGCTTAAAAACAACAAAACAAGTTAGATAATTAAAATCAGTCTGTTTAGATTTCTTTTCCCAGACAATACTGTAGTCCTGTCCAATGAAAAAAGACATGTACAAATTCACCAGTGGTAAGAGAAATGTTACCATCAGTCCTGCAAGAACCAAAAGGTATACTCAATACTAGTTTGGTCTGAGTGACTGTGATTCCAGCAGCTGGATACTTGTTTAAAAGAATAAAACATATGAATGTAGTATTACCCGATTCTTTTTTGTCTTCATGCTTGAGTCATCTCATAGTAATTTTTTACTCACTTTTCACTTACAACCGTAGACACATTTTTAATCATCCAAAATAAGAGCCCCAGTAAGCGATTCATTTAAGCACTTTTAGTTTTCTACCTTTAATTTCAAAGCAAAAAGACCCATTTAGAAATGTAATAGCTTCTTAGCTGTAATTAAGACATAGTAATATTTTTCTAGTATTATTCATAATAGTGCTTGTCATTTAGCTGTTATATTATTTCAGAGACTTCCTGTACCTTTTTTGTTTTTCAAAACAGAAATATAAGAGGATATCCAGTCTGCTATATCTGATTAACAGTGGCTGTTGTTTTGCTCCTACCAGCCTGTATTTGTTTTGTTTTTGTTACCCTTTAGTACTTAAGCTTATAACCTTTGTTCGCCTGGACGCTGTATGAAAACTTAACTGCAGTTTGGGAATCACAACATGTTGTACACTTCATGCTTGTGATAGAAGGGCAAGAATTAAAATACAGCTTTAAAAGCTGCTTGTAGTGAGTTTAGAACAAGTAGTCCTAAACTCTTTAGCCTCCTGAAGCAAGATGAGTAATTTCTATGCTCACTGTCTACACAAGACTGTTTAATTCTGAGTGCATGAAAAATTTGAAGTTTGTATCCTTGGCCATGCTACAAAGGGGGGAGGAAAAAAAAAAAAAACAGGCAGAGACATCAGGTATCCCATAAGAGAAGAAGGAACATGTCCAATAGAAGAAAATCCCTTCAGTGTTGTTTAATATTGGGATAGCAGTAACGCTGCAGGGTACAGCTACAATCAAGCCCTTTCCTACCTTTCGTGCGGTAGGTGCCACGCACACGCTGTGAAGAGCCACCCTTTTCTGAAGAGCAATAGGTTTTGCCCTAGTCGAAAAAATAACAGGGAAAGAACAGCGCAAACCTAACAGCGATGGTTCTGCGGTATCCGAGTGTCGGTGTGTATGCGTGCACAAACTGACGATTCGGTGAACAACCGTTCTTTAGAGGTAGCTTTGTCGAAGTTTGCAGTGCTTTTTAAAATCCTTTTAAAAAGTTAAAATAACTTTAATTGAATTTATCCTTACATACACCTATCCATAGCGAAGGGTTTGTATAACCTAAAACATTCGTCCCAGTGGCTGTAAGAGAAACCTGCGTTCCCTCGTGCTCTCCCCGTCTGCGGGGGGTGTGAAGGAGGGTGCCGGCGCGCCCTCCCGCGGTGCCGCGGTAAGGCAATTCACGGCCCCTGTGCGCTGGGCTGCCGGTGCCTTCACCTCCAGCCTGTTCACCACCGCCGCGGCTTCTTCCAAGACCCGTGGGACTGCCAGCGGCGAAGCTGCGCCACGAGACGCGTTTCAGAGCCCGCACGGCAAGCTTTCCGCCCGGGCCTCGCGCTCGGCGGTGCGCGCCGCCCTTCTCGGCACGCAGCCCAGGGCGGC
>VXAA01006960.1:346338-373525 GCA_013399115.1 Anseranas semipalmata
GGCGCCGGGCGGCTGGAGAGCGGGGAGGGACTCTGTGAGCCGGCCGCGGGGACGGGGCTGCGGCTGGAGGGCAGGCGCGGGCAGCCGGGCTTCCAGCCGGCGTGGGGCAGCACCGGCCTTGTTCCGGAGCCGGGGGCTCCTGGCGAGGCGGCCCCTGGCCGAGGGAAGGTCGGTTCGGAGGCTCGATGCCTTGCGGCGAAGAAGGGGTGGCGGTGCTGGGCGTGCTCCCGGCCCCGTCTGCCCGCTCTGCGTTTTAGGAGTTCTTCTCATCGCTCCTTTTCGGGGCGTGAGCACAGGCCCCGTTTTCCTCTTTCTGTTTTGCTGTGGTGCTTGAGGGACTTCCTGCAGCTGAGGTCTCTGTGTGGCAGCGATACGCGCTCTGCCTGGTGGTCTGCTTGAGGGGCTCCCGGAGACCAAGGTGCTGGCGGCGGAGCTTTGAGGCAGGAGTTCTGGGCGAGGGTGTGGGATAGGTGCAGAAGCTGCTGCCGAGGCCAGGAAACGGTTGTTTTTCTGAAAATGAGCAGGAGTCATTTACGCAGATATTTATGAACAACGAGCTTGAAGGATCTAAACCATAAAAATACAGGATTCATAACAGAAAGTGACTCTTTGGAAGATGGCTGTTGTGTTGGATATTTTTAATGTTATTTGTGATACTGTCTAGGTTGTGTTGTTTTTATGTGTAGAAAGAGGCTACAGCCCAAGATAGCACAATTTACCTGCTTGCTGTTCAGCCTGAGGTTCTTTAGGTGCCCATTTGATTGCAAAAAGGGACTTTGGGTCCCATAACAGCTTCACTCATTCATTCAAATGCTGCAACTCCATGTCCCGCTTTCCCTTGTCGTCTGTCAGAGCTATTTGTGGGGCCGTGCTTGTAACCAAACTGGGAACAGATGTTTGTTTTTTTGATGTTGTTTGTTCTAATTACTGCTTCAAAAATAAAGTGGGAGTGGAGGATTTACAGAGTTTGCATCTCAAAAGTTGTGTCAGCACAGCTGAAGAGGTGATATGGGGTAGGAACTGGTGTCCCCATACAGTAACTTCTTAACCTGGCATATCATTGAAAGCTTTTTGTTGTGGAGATACGGCCCTGCTCGAGGTCGCTGAACTTCAGAGGCAAAGGGGTCTGTAGTGAACACGTAGCATTGGGCTGGGGAGTTCGGTCGTCTCTAACTGCGCCCTAAGTATTGGAAAGATTTCTTTCATTTCTGTTTTATTTCTTTGGGAAACTTCACACTCTTCATTGTTTTGTGCTAACAGGAATGTTTTAGTATAACAGAAAATTGGGAAGTCTTTTGAATGTGACTTCTGAGGAAATCCAACAGTCTCTTCAAATCATTAAGTCAGTTGCAAAAGTGTTTTTGTGTTGTTTGTTAGTAAAATCTGTTAACTTTGGGATGTCTTTATTTGCTGTTTTTTAGGTTGTCTGATATTTGAGTCAAAATAATTCTTCCACTGAGAAAACATTGGTAACCAAGAACCATGACTGCTGCAGAGAACGTGTGTTACACATTAATCAATGTCCCAATGGATTCAGAACCACCTTCTGAAATCAGCTTGAAAAATGACCTAGGCAAGTAACGGACCATGATTTGAAGGATACTTCATCATACCTGAATTATTCTTGCATACACTCATTATACTTTTGCTAGAATATTGTTTGCATTTTATAAACCCAGACAAGTCAATTTATGTTTATTTTGTTCTATTGATTTTCAAAATGTGTAAGTTCTTCTGTTTGCTGTGTTTTGGGAAACTTTTATCTTACGCGATTCTTTTTCTAATTCTGAGCAAAACTTTGAAATCAGTTTCAGTCTTTGTGTGAAGTAATACATATTCAGACTCGAGTAGATTTAGGTATTATATATTTAGATATTATAACATCACAGTGCATTGTAGCAATGCATTGGAGTATCCTGGTTTAAAATGCTGTTTAAAAGCATTGAAACAGTGGTGAAGTCTGTTGAACTTGGTTAATTCCAATATATTGGTCCTAGAAATAAATCTGAATTCCTGGCTTATTCTTTAAATATCTCTTGCTTCCTCTTTATGCTTTTAGAAGTAAGGGTGTGAATTTTATTGAGACGCTATATTGCATTCCTACAGGGGAAGTTTGTATCTTCTGCTGTGTAAGATCGGTATTCCTGTTAAACTAACTGTGACGTGTTAGTCTTCCTAATTACATAATTACCATGATTTGCTTTCTTGAATTTTCTGTCCTCTCTAGAAAAAGGAGATGTCAAGCTGAAGACAGAGGCCTTGAAGAAAGTAATCATTATGATTCTGAATGGTGAAAAACTACCTGGGCTTCTGATGACCATTATACGTTTTGTGCTGCCTCTCCAAGATCATACCATCAAAAAACTGCTGCTTGTCTTTTGGGAGATAGTGCCAAAGACCACTCCAGATGGCAGGCTTCTGCAAGAAATGATCCTTGTATGCGATGCATACAGAAAGGTGACCCATTGCTTGTTTTATTTCTTATGTTCCCGTGCTGGGTCTTTCTGTAAAGTATATAATGTTCTGTTACGTAAAATACATGAAAATGTCTCACGATCTGCATTTCCTTCCAAACCGTTTTGTCTTAATGCTTCAGAGCTGACTAATTTATAGATAACCAGCAGACCGACTACCAAGGATTTTTCTTGTGTTCGTTTACTGTTAGAATGAACCGCTTAGTACTCTCTCTCTCCAAGACAGTGAACTTCAAAGATGACCTAATTACCATCTCTATAGTGTCCTGGGACAAACTATGGGTCAATAAGAGGAGATGCTATATTTGGGATAACTTCATCGTAGTGTATTTGGGACACTCATTCACAAAGATAACAAGATCCTTCCAGCTCTGTGGGAATGGGTCGCAAACAGATGAACTAATATACAGTAGAGATTAGTATCCAGTGTGTAGGAATGCCTGCAGAGGGAGCTTTCACAGCCATAGTAATCAAATAAAACACATGCAGTGCAGCAGAAAAAAAAATGAGGCCTTGTAAGTTTCATTACACAAAAATACTCATTTTAGGTATCATGGGATATCAGTGTTTTAAGAAGGTAAATTTCATGAAAAGACAATGAGGTGTCTTCATAGATATCTGGAACTTGCACCATGGAAAAACTTAGTGTGGGGGAAGGCTAGCAAGTGCATTCATCTGAGCTTAACAGTTAGGCTGTAGAGTCTGGCATTTCAATATGCGTCTTGTTGATTTTAGGATCTTCAGCACCCAAATGAATTTATCCGAGGTTCTACTCTCCGTTTTCTTTGTAAGCTGAAAGAAGCAGAACTGTTAGAACCTTTGATGCCAGCCATTCGTGCGTGCCTAGAACATCGTCATAGCTATGTGCGCAGAAACGCGGTTCTTGCAATTTACACAATTTATAGGTAAATGCCAGAAACTATTTCAAGTTGGGGATGCAGAAGACCAAGGCTAGCTTTGGTGATCTGGACAGCTTTGGAGACCTCATAAACATCTACCAATGGCTGTTAATTTGGGGGGGCAGGGAGGAGGAGTGGGTTGCTGTGGGATTTGTTTGTTTGTTTGTTTGCTTTTTCCTCCTTTAAAGTACTTCTTTGGAAAAGTGAAATGTATTGCTGTTGCTTTCTCAAGTGTGACTGAGATCCTTATATTGCAGGTTAATTTGCATGGGCAGATGCCTTTATTAGTTATCTAAACTTCGTTAATAGTAATCAATTGAATTTTTGTAAACACTTGTCTTTAGGATACGCAATTAAGCTGTCTGTTCTACCTCTCACCAGTAGTTCTTTTAATTATGATTTTTTTAAAAGAAATTTTGAACATCTTATACCTGATGCTCCTGAATTGATCCATGATTTCCTGGTGAATGAGAAGGATGCAAGCTGCAAAAGAAATGCATTTATGATGCTAATTCATGCAGATCAGGTAAGGATACTTGCCCTCAAACTCATTTGGTATAAATATTTGGAAATGTCATAGATAACTAGCTATTAGTTTTGTTGGAAGTGTAAACTATTTAAATTCATTAAAAAAAAAAAACTGTATGTGGCAATGTTACGTCATTTGTGGAGTATTTGGTAACTGCAAATAAATTAAAGCAGGTCTTCAGTTGCTGTCTTCATTTAAAAGGAGAGTCGCTGTATTTGAAGAAGGCATATGTTGCTGCTGAAAACAGCAGTTAGTTTTGCCAAGTGAGCCTAACTAGTTTGAGAAGTGTTCCATTACCTACTTCTGTAGGTAGCTTTTGTAGTCATGAGAAAGAAATGGCAATTTCTGTCTAGTGTTTTGGATTATTTGCAGGCAATTGAATTTTGTGCCTGATGACCATTAGTCTTGTCTCTTCTTCTTGCCATCTGTAGACAGAAAGGATTAAACCTGATCTTCAGGTTTAATATTTTTTCATAAATTCTTTTAAACTTTTGAGTTGAAGGGTTCAATATGTTTAGTTCTAGTCCAATGTTTAAAATGTATCTTTCTTTAAAATGTAGCTGAGAGCTCAGAATAATTTAAAGTAATTTATCTTTTATTTTTTTTAGGATCGAGCATTGGATTATTTGAGTACCTGTATTGACCAAGTCCAGACATTTGGTGACATACTACAGTTGGTTATTGTTGAACTAATTTATAAGGTAAAAGGAAAATGTATTGTGGCACATTTAAACATAGATGTACATTTTAGATTATATTAGACTGCTTTATGGAAGGGATAGAACACAGCTGCAAAAGGTCCATGTCACGACGTTGCAGTATTGCATACAATTGTCAATAAAAGCTTTTTAATAGCTTTTGTAAAGTGTCATTCACAGTTGCAACAATCTGTTCTTATCCCCAGAAAAGGCTGTCAATTTTTGCTTAATTTTCTCCCTGTAGTATGATAGTTGAGCAGTTAAACTCTATGGTCTTTATATGCCAACGATGCGTTGTTCTTTGAATCTAGGTGTGTCATGCAAATCCATCAGAAAGAGCTCGGTTTATTCGCTGCATCTACAACTTACTGCAGTCATCAAGTCCTGCTGTGAAATATGAAGCTGCAGGAACACTAGTTACACTTTCCAGTGCACCAACTGCAATCAAGGTATATAAGTGGTTTTCAGTCATTTCAGTAGCTTTTAGTGCACTGTAATACTGTATGCTGTGTGCTGTACTTTTAAAGACTGAAGACTTCAATAAAATGGGGTGTTTGATACTTCACATTTGAAACAGTCTTAAAATATCTCTTAAAATTGGTTAAAAAAATAAAAAATAAAAGGACTGAGACTGTGTTTTGCAGACCTGTGACTAGTGGACTTCATGTCACTTGGTAGTGGACAAGCTTGAATACTGTACAAACTATTACAATAGTTGGTACCAACCTGCGATCTTCTTGGCATACTTAACAAAGCAGACAAATGCTGAAGATTTGCAGAGATTACTTTCTTTACTCATAAATATTATTATTTCTAGACCAGGGTGGAAATACAAGGTACTGAAGATTTACATTGATTACTTCTTGACCTTGTGTTCCTAGATTTATCTGTGTACAGCTGATTACAATTTCTGTGTGTTCTTAAATAAACTTGTATGGAAACTTCAAAAATAGAATATACTAGTCTAGATTAAGAGTAAAAACATTGCAAATAGTAGCTTCAGCAGATCAGAAGGTGTGATAATTCTTAGATTCTTGCTTTAGTGTAGTCATTTTTGTTGAGCATGAATATTGTATGTAGAAGCTGTCGTTGAAACCGTAGCTAGATACACTAACACTGGCAACTGTTTTAAATTAGTTTTCATGTCCTATTGTGTGCTTAAGAACTGACCCAAAGCATGCAAGCAAATTTATCTTTTTATGGCTTTGCTTGAATTTGAAACCAAGTCTGTGTATTGTAAGCTGCTGCCATTGTGGGTCTTCCTGTATCATTATTGTAACAAACTGGTGGAATCATCTTTACAGTTCACCAGAAAGTTTGAAGACTGTTCTCAGGTTTATTTATGTGCCAACTCGTTGAGTAGTTGCTTTAATAATAAAGTAGAAGCTACCTTTTCCTGAACTGCTCTCAGAAATTTGCCTGTTTCTTCTCTTCATTACTTAAAAAATGGTTTTGATCCTTTTAATTTTAGGCAGCTGCCCAATGCTACATAGATTTGATTATTAAAGAAAGTGATAATAACGTGAAACTGATTGTTTTGGATCGGTTGGTTGAATTAAAAGAGCATCCCTCCCATGAACGAGTGTTACAGGTACGTAAATTCTCTTTTCCTGCAAGCTTATCTGAAGGATTTTCCTTCCCTAAAAATTTTCAGGTATTGTAATGAAAAATGTACTTCTGAAATTTAAACCTTCTGTTAATATAACTGTTGAAAACAGATGGGTGGCCTTTAACGTTTAGGCTTGCTGCTTTTCTTGCCTACATAAGAGCTAACAATGGTAAATGCTGCCTTGATTGTAAGGTTTAGTGTTGCAGCTTGCCTGGTAAATGTTAGAATGCATTAAATGAACACTATGAGTTTCCTAATCCCTAGGGTATGTTGCTTGTTTGTCGGTATATTGTATGTTCTGTTTCTACAAGGTCTTTGAAAATCACTGAGGACTAAAAATTAGAACTGCCTGAGAAGGAAGTTGTTTGAAGTAACAAAGCAGTTATTATTTTTATTGTTTCAGGATCTAGTTATGGACATCCTCAGAGTGTTGAGTACTCCAGATCTAGAAGTGCGCAAAAAAACCCTTCAGCTAGCTCTGGATCTTGTCTCTTCGAGAAATGTGGAGGAGGTAAAATATATATTACTTGTGTTTCATTACGTTAATTTTTATTCTTCGTAAAAATATGTGGCTTTCTTCAATTTTATTTGATCTTTTCTGCAGCTTGTGATTGTTCTGAAGAAAGAAGTGATTAAGACTAATAATGTGACAGAGCATGAAGATACTGACAAATACAGACAGCTGCTTGTTCGTACATTGCATTCCTGTAGTGTTCGGTTTCCAGATATGGCTGCGAATGTTATTCCAGTGGTATGGAAACATTTAATTATATTGTCATTTAATTATGTCCTAGCTGTACCAAAATCCTTGCTAACCACTTGCACAAAAGAATAACTGAAGCTAAGATGTTTCTAATAGTGGGCTTACAATAAACAATGCTATTTTTAATTGCTAAAGAAATGTAGGGCTTTTGATGCTGTAGTTACTGTCGTCTTAGACTTTTATTTTTAAATGTCCTTGAAGAACGTGAGCTGAAAAGTACCTTTACTTAAAAGTGCAATAAGCTATATAATAAGAAAAATAATTTGGGGATTATGATAATTGATTGAAATGTACTTAAGGTTGTCTTCAACTTTATTAAATAAGAGATGTATATGCATCTGAACGTAAAAGAAATACAGTTGTAGAAACATAACTATGTTGTTCTTTGTGCTCACGTTCACTCTGTTGTGCTAGCTGATGGAGTTCCTTAGTGATAATAACGAAGCGGCAGCTGCTGATGTATTGGAATTTGTACGGGAAGCGATCCAGCGATTTGATAACCTCAGGCCTCTTATTGTCGAGAAGATGCTTGAAGTGTTTCACGCAATTAAATCTGTCAAGTGAGTCGCAAATATGATATCAAACTAAAACTGGAGCACTATGTGTCTCACTTGCATTGAATGTGTATTGTCATTAAATATGTACCAAAAGCCTTGCAGCCCCCACACACAAAAGATGCAGGGGGTAGGTGACTTGTAGGGAGGTACTTTCCCTCTTGCCTGTTTGTGCAAAAGATAGATTGGGTGCTTTTTGCATTGAGTGGAGAAGAGCAGTTCAGGTTTTGTTTCTATGATGCAATTGTTAATTGTATTTCTCTTTGTTAGAGGGTAGTATTGTTGAAGGCCAACACTGAAGTGATATATTTGTTGAAATAGAGTTACTAAGTGAACATTGCAGCAGGAATTTGCACTTGTAGGAACCTGGAAATAATTGTACATTTGTCAGAAAAAAAGTCTAAGATATGGATCTGCAAAGCATCTTTAGTATCTTGCAGGGCACTAAAGCTTGGCATTCTAATGGATCTACAAAAGTTCAGTCATACACAAAAAAAGTTTTCCTGATCAAGACACTACTTTGCCATTCTTCCAATACACAAGATAGTCTGAATCCTTTCTCTATCATTATGTCATTAAATGAAGAAAGAAAAAAACTGTAACATTGCTATTCTTTCCTTAATCTTCACTCAACCTTCTGTTTTTTCATTTTGTCCTGTATGAAGAAGTTAGTTTGTCTCAGGTAATTGGAGAAATTACAGCTGACTTTGTTAACATAGAGTTATTTATGATCATAACAATATTTAATTTTATGAATATCAACCTTAGGACATATGGAATTAATTAGTAGCTGAGAAGAAATCTTATTTGATATACTTGTTTATTAGTTTATTAAGGCTGAAAGGATGAATGTTCTTGATCAAACTTGCTTTCTGTCAGTCGCATCCTTTTGAATTTGTTGAGGCTGGCCTTGACCACGTGGTCATGAATAGCTTCTCTTGATGCTAGTTTATCATTAAAGCATGACTAAATTACTGTTTTTATCTTAGGATTTATCGAGGAGCTTTATGGATCCTTGGAGAGTATTGCAGCACAAAGGAAGATATACAGAGTGTAATGACAGAAGTTCGCAGATCACTTGGAGAGGTGTGTTTATTTTGTTATACTAGCTTTTTATGGTTTATCTTACTATATACAGTATGCTAAAAAATTAGTTAAGATACAACAGGGTTTTGAGCACTTATGACGTAATGGTGCGCGCACAAGAAACCAAAAGCAGAAACTAGTTAGGGTTTTGCATTCATTATTAAATTATTTGTAAGTAGTATACCTGCAGCTGGCATGTACTGAGAATAAGTTATATCTGAATTCTTCGGATTTAGGAGGGTAGATGAAAAATTCCTTGTTTCAGAAAATTATGGCAGCTTTAAGATATGATTACAATAATTATATCCACTAACAAATGAAGAGTGCTTTAGCTCTGGGGAGTTCTGAGAGGGATCTAAGGCATTGTGTGCAATGTCATGAGCTTTATGTGTGGGTAGGAGGCTTCTGTATATATTTCAACATCTACCTGTTTGTATTTAGATCCCAATTGTAGAATCTGAAATCAAGAAAGAAGCTGGTGAGCTAAAACCTGAGGAAGAGGTGACTGTGGGTCCAGCCCAAAAATTGGTGACAGAGATGGGTACTTATGCAACACAGAGTGCTCTAAGTAGTTCTCGTCCTGCCAAAAAGGAAGAAGACAGGTATTTAAGGTTTCATACTAGACCAGGAGTGACTCAGTTAATTCTTTTTTAAGTGATATTCTCTCTCATGCAGAGTTTAGTGGTTGAGGTGATTTCCTGTTTTTAAGGTATTATCTCAAATAGATGATATCAGGTAAGAAGTTGCCCAATTGCTGAAGACTTGTAATCAAAACTTACTGCATATCAAAAAGGACATTACTGATTATGGTATCCTGAATTCTAATTAATTCTTTATAATGTGTACATGAAGTTCCCTTACAGTTCTAATTGGATGTGGAGGTGTTACCTTTAGAGGAAAAGTTTTTCTTAATATCACCTTGCATTATTTAACCTCTGCTGTATTTCATTTAATTGGTAAAACAATTGCTATGTTTTTCTTAATTACTGCAGATGGGCTACTTTGTCTTGACTGGTCATTATCACCTTAGTGCTATAATGAAACATATTCAGGGTAGAAATTATCCGTTACATCTTTCACTCTCTATTTTGTGTGGAATTGGCTATATGACTTGTATATGTCTCTATCTGGAAAAACTACTTTGCGGGGGACGACTTTTGAGACCTTTCAAGCTTGTTTTCTGCACAGTATGAACACTAATGTATGAAGATGAGTATTTTAAAATGTATCTTCCAAAACTAGTTTTCTGATGGCTATCTGTCTTTGTAGACCTCCGTTACGAGGATTCCTGCTTGATGGCGATTTCTTTGTTGCGGCTTCCCTAGCTACAACTTTAACTAAGATTGCTTTACGATACGTGTCACTAGTTCAGGAAAAGAAGAAACAAAACGTAAGTCATCTCTGTGCTTTCACTGTAGTTGCAAAGAAGAGCTGGCTGGGTTTTTGTTGTTGTTGTTCAGTGGGTTTTTAAGCAGATGTGAAATGGGTTAGGTCCTGAGTGAAATGCCAGTTACAGGATTGTTTAATAACAGTAATTTGGGTCACAGATAGGGCGGGCTGCTTTCCAGCCACTGTGTTTAGACAGTCTGGTAAGTTGTGGTACTTTTGTTTCTAGACAACAAGTACAAAAAAAAATCTGTTCAGAGATTTTTATGACTTTAATTTGTACCTGTTTATGAAGTCAGTAATAAACATTTCTATAAAGCTGTGTAAAACGCAATAACCACCTTCTGTTCTGCTTCCTTTGTCTTCCTTCTCAGTCCTTTATTGCTGAAGCTATGCTGCTGATGGCCACTATTCTCCATTTGGGAAAGTCTTCTCTTCCCAAGAAACCAATTACAGATGACGATGTGGATCGTATTTCCTTGTGTCTGAAAGTTTTGTCAGAATGTTCTCCACTCATGAATGACATTTTCAACAAAGAATGCAGACAGTCCCTCTCTCATATGCTGTCAGCCAAGCTAGAAGAAGAGAAACTTTCCCAGAAGGTGAGATATTATAACTACGTAATCATGAACACATTTTTTTATGTTTTTTTTTACTGATGTTTACATCCAGGCAGGTCCCAGAAACGTCACCATTTGGCTATGTTCAATTCAGTCATTATTTGACTGTGTTCTGCATTAAGGGAGAGAACTAATTATGAAATCTTGAATATTTGTCTTTCTGCAGAAAGAATCAGAGAAGAGGAATGTGACAGTTCAGCCAGATGATCCTATTTCCTTCATGCAGCTTACTGCTAAAAATGAAATGAGCTCAAAAGAAGACCAGTTTCAGCTCAGCCTTCTTGCAGCAATGGGAAACACGCAGAGGAAAGAGGCTGCTGATCCTCTTGCATCCAAACTTAATAAGGTAATCTAAAAGTCAGTATTTTAATTATATACACTTCGTGCTGCTCATGCACAGGATCAATTATGGGAGATGCAGGCTGGAACTAATGAACCAGGCTATGATGGTTGATTAGAAAGACCCATGTATTTGTTGATAAGGATAAGGAGGAGAAAGGGGGGAAAAATCCTTCCTGTGTTTGGTTATTCCCTTCTTTTTGTGAGAAAAGAAGAATAAAGAGGAGACTCAGAGCAGTAAGCTGGTGGTACGCAGAGAAGAGATTGAAATTGTTTGCTGCCCTGGACCCAGTAAGGTTCACTGTGAGGAGAGGTGGGATGTCACAAGTGGTTAAGAACCCCTTTCTTTACTTGTCGGCCACATCCTATTGCCAAGTGTAGTACATCTTGTTTCGCTGTTTCTTTTTTTGCTGCTGGTTACTAGGACTTGCTGCCAAGGTCCAAAGAAATCTGTTGATTCATTCATTAGTTAGGAAAACAGTCTTGAATTGAAACCTCTTTGCACGCCTCTTCTGTTTGGTTTGGAGGCTTATACTAGAGAGCAATGGATTCAATTGGAATTTATTATTTTGGCATTGTTTGGCATGATTTCCTGTTTTGAAATGGTTTATGAAAAATAACCTTAAATTCTTTTCCTTTGCAGGTTACTCAGCTGACAGGTTTCTCAGACCCTGTTTATGCAGAAGCATATGTCCACGTCAATCAGTACGACATTGTTTTGGATGTGCTTGTGGTAAACCAGACCAGCGATACTCTGCAGAACTGCACACTGGAGCTAGCCACACTAGGTAAGGAGTACTGGCAGAAACAAAGCAACTGTTTGGCAGCTGTGAGGTGGTGGGCATTGGCACACAGTTGTAAGTAGGTACTGAAATGCTTTTAAATACTTACAAGTTTATCCTTGCTAGTTGCCATTTTGAAAGGGTATTTCTGAATGCCCTTAAAATATTTTTTCCTTTCAAACGCTGGAATACTTGTATCTACTGGCACTGACAGTGCCATCAAGTGTTATACACAGTAATCAGATTTTGAATTTTCATGCTTTTCCCCCTGGAAAAAGAACACTTGATTTTTTTTCCCTTCTCCATTTTTCCTCATATATAGACAGTTTTTTGATGTACTTATTCCCTGTTGTATTTTTACGGTAGAGCAAGATGACAAAATCCAAACTGGTATGGAGCAAATGTCAAGCAATGGAAAATAATCTGCTTTGGGTGATTCTTGCACTCAGCCAGAAGTACTTAAATACTGCACGTACTCAGCTGAAGCTATTCCCTGTACTAACAGCTGTACCAGTGGCATGTTTGAATAACACTGAGGCTTCAGAAACTTTGAGGGTTGGGACTGGAGCAGATAGTCCAAGAAGAGTAGCCAATTTCCTATTAGTTGTCTTCTGCTTTGGTAGTCGGGAGTGGAAATATGAGTACAACATACTTGGAGAACGTGTTACATACTTTTAATTGATGTAAATATGACTGAGGGACATCAGCTTCGTCATGTTTTCTAAGTCATTTGATCAGACTAATGATAGAGATAAATAAAATGAATATATTGCTTAATAGGTTTCTGTGAATTTTTCTACTTACCAGCTCAGTAAAGGGGAATTCTGTAGCTTATAGTTGATGTCTTCAGATATCTTGAAAAAAAAAAAGAAACTAATGTGATGGATCACTCTTGTGTGTGTAGACCTGATGCTGTTCATGCTATTTTCTCAGATTGTACTGTTTGATAGAACTAAGGAGTCTTTTACAGATTCTTGCTAATGGACTAGGAAAAGTACAGCTCTTACTGTTTCCTGGCAGCAATTATATTCAAAATAAAGGTGATACTTTGACCTGTTCATACATAGCTTAGCACATGCGATACTGAACATTGAACTTTGTTTTTGAGGCACTTGACGGTAGGGTTAGGTATTATGGTGGTGTTGGTGATTAAAGCGCAGGGTAGAATTAACAGTTTCCTGCTTGCTTAAAAATTAATACCAGACTCAGTCCAAAGCCCATTTAAGTCAGCGTTTTCATTTGTTTTCAGCGGATTTTGGGTGAGTACACTAATATTCTAACTGATTTTCTTAATGGAATGTAAATTATTTTGTCTTGCAGGTAACAAACTGTAGAAACAAACAAAACAACAACAAAAAAATAATGCCTTTATGGGATCTAGTGCAACTCTGTAGGCATTATAATTGAATCACAAGAAAATAAAAAACATTGGTCTAAAAGCTAAACTATTATTTCTTTAAACAGGTGACTTAAAACTTGTGGAAAAACCATCTCCTTTGACACTTGCTCCACATGACTTTGCAAACATTAAAGCTAATGTCAAAGTTGCTTCAACCGAAAATGGAATCATTTTTGGTAATATTGGTAAGTAAACGATTGTGTGTGCAAAATTAACATGTAGCATTTCTTAACTGCTTGATGAGCTCAAAAATAAATACGTAAAACACTTTGTACTGGAAAAGGAACTTAAATGGTCTGCTACGTATGACTATTTTTTGATGTTTTTTTTTTTTTTTTTTTTAATTTGTATCATTTTTACTTAAAATCATGGTGGGGCATGCTACTTTTAGAATGATTGTCAGCATGATACTTGAACCCAAGTGTCTGAATTGAAAATGAGCTAGGCAGCCTTGCCTGAAAGGCCAGTGCACTTAACTCAAAGTTCTGTGGCAACTTGGGTAAAGCACCTGAAGAGGGTAGAGATCAACACTGAGCTGAGTAAGTGCTGACTGTTGTTAACTGGCAGATGGTAACTGGGTACTCTTATTGGAGATTCACTTTTTAAAATGTTAATGTGGTTTGTTTTATATTGCAGTGTATGATGTCTCTGGAGCTGCCAGCGACAGAAACTGTGTGGTTCTCAGTGATATTCACATTGACATCATGGATTACATCCAGCCAGCTTCTTGTACGGATGCAGAGTTCAGACAGATGTGGGCAGAATTTGAGTGGGAAAACAAAGTTAGTTTTACTTTCTGTATATTAGTTTGGGTTCTTGTTGGATGAGTTAGCATTTTGTTTCTTGTTCTACATCAGCTCATTATATCAACATTATCTCACGTGATGCAAACCTCATTCAGATGCTTCTGTAATACAAGTGATTCTTTCTTATATTGTGCTTATCCTCTGATAACTCTGGCTGCATTCACTGTCTACATGTCTGTGTAGAAATAGGTACCACAGGTTATCTCCAAAAATAGATAGTGTCTTTGGTTTTTTAAAGAATCTATGTAGTCGATAAAATGCATTGGATGTTGGCCCTGAATAATGCGTTCTGTTATTGCCATCTAATGTTTCTCAAGTTTAGAGATGCAGTATCTTTTTTTCTTTTTTCTTACAAAAGAGGTATGTGTGTTGAGCCTTACCTCCTGTATGGAAGGTGTCTAAATTGCTTGGTGATTGCTGTGTATTTCAGTTCAAAGGTGAGATAGCAATGTGTATAATTTTTTGCTGAGACTGCAGACTCATTCATACTGCTGAGCCTCTTCAGTCCTGAATTACATTGTCTTCTTTCTTGAAATGATGTGCTGCACTTCAGGATTTTCCATGGCTTCCAAGCAGAATAACTTTATTACTTTGCAATACGGCAATAGCATCCAGACTGGTTATGGATGCTACACAGAATACCTGCATACCCACAAAATTCTGGGTACACTTAGTATTAGATGGTGCCCAAACTGTTAGTTAAGGACATGTTTAAAAGGGTTTAAGGGAAATAATCTCATAAAACAGAGCAACATAATTTGATAGAGTAGAAACGTTAACACAGAATGAGATGTTTTACACAAACTGTAGCCTTGTTTGCTACATGTATCAACACATGTATTCACTCTCTGAGACTGGATTTAAGTACCTCGAAGGGAACTTGTGAACAAATTTTAACCAATGATATGTGAAGCCTTAGCAATTTGTTAACTACTTCTAAAAGATGTATTAAAAGGCAGTTTAAACAAGACCCACAATATTCAGTATGAGAAAGTCAAGGCAGCCCAGGGAGTTTTGTTGCTAGAAGGGAAAGATGAAAGTAATTTTCATCATTGGTTAAAAGCAAGCTTTTGGTTTAGATACCACTTTTTCTTCTGGCAACATGTAAACTATATTCAGACAAGAAGCATGCCATTTGCTGTAGAGAGTCTGTGTTCAACAAAGTATCATATTCACCTAATACGTTTTAGAAACTATAGAAATAAAATGTAGTTTCCACCCCTTAATGACTGGATGGCAGAAGGTGAAGATTTGGTATGGTTCCACCACATAATGGGATATCCAGCTAGCTCTCTGAATGTGTTGTTCCTTGAGGAGAAATGTAATGGCAGTCTCCTTTATAGAGCACTGAAGAAAGGATGGCTTCAGAAATGTCTGAGCTGCTAATTAAAGTAATTGTCCTTTTCTTCTTTGTGAAGGTTACTGTGAATACAAATATCATTGATCTAAATGAATACTTACAGCACATACTGAAGTCAACCAATATGAAATGCCTGACTCCAGAGAAGGTGAGCTATTTGCTTGGAGACTTTGTGACACCTTTTTTTGTTCGCGTGCTTTTTTGTTTAACTCGTTTAGCATCTGTTATGCATATTATTAGAAATGCATGTTTAAAATACAAAATAATATATATACATCAAAGTTCTTAATGCTCTGAAATGAGTAAAAAGCAAATTGTTATAAAAATTGTGTCACTTCATCACTTTAACTATTTCTTGTTTAGTTAGAAGAAAATATGAATGCCTGTTGTATTTGTAGTACCTTTGCTGTAGTATAGATTTGATGGGACCATCTGTTTTTATACAGCTTTTTTCAGTAGTTCAAAGTTCCTTCCTTCTCTGTCAAAATTAATCTTTCTTTTGACAATATAGCCTTTTTGCTGGAAAGCAAAATATATACAGTAGCTGTTTGTTATTAAGATACAGTGTGTAGGTATAACAGCTATTACCTAATGTGTGTATATATGCATCTATATATAGTAACTAAAATAGGTATACTAGCTACTTGCTATTTAGCTTTTTTCCCATTTTGCTGTTCATTACATAAGACCATAAAATGTCATCCTACCTTGTTTTAAGGAATACTAAAGATTGAATATCTTTCAATATTAATTTTAGAAAAAGGCCACCACCATTTCCCATTGCATGATTCACACATTTCACAAAAAGCTGTATGTGAAAGCAGAAGTTTAAATGTTAAATACTGATACCTGCCTAGCTATACCTAAGATGAATGAGAACATGTTTAAAGGATTTCAGCCTTTCTGAAGAGTTCAAATGTCCTTTCTGTAGGCACTTTCTGGTTATTGTGGCTTTATGGCAGCCAATCTTTATGCGCGTTCCATATTTGGAGAAGATGCACTTGCAAATGTCAGCATTGAAAAGCCAATCCATCTTGGACCAGATGCCCCTGTCACTGGTCACATACGAATCCGTGCAAAGAGTCAGGTAATGCGGCTTCTATTCAGAGCACCATTTCTTGTAATTTTTAAGAAAATGTACTGAACGCTCTTAAAAACTTGCAGCTTTTTTGGATGTTAGTTAATTTCTAGTACTTAGGTAACTGGGAAAAAAATTTAGGTTAGATGAACATATGACCTTCAGTTTCAGTTTTTAAACTGTCTTATGCATATTTTGTGAGGAAAGAATGGCTTTCTAATTAGGTGTATTTAAAACAACTTCTCTCCCAGTGCATTACCATAAAATAGGTCTTTGGTACAAGATTTCTTAATCTTTACCCATAGCACTGCAAATAGGATGTCATATTTCATTTACATTTAAATAAAGATCAGTTGCTCCCTGAGCATTCATGATCTTTTTCCTACTGAATTAGACATTTCAGTTTCACATTCAAAGGAAATTTTCTGCATGTAATTGCAGTTCACTGGTTCTTTTTTTTTTTTTAAAAAAAAAAGGCAAAACCCAAAGTCTTTTAGTAGAATTGCTTTCTAAAGGTACGCCTATGAGTCCACTTTGAATTTTAGAACTTCTGCCTTCTGACTAAAAAAAAAAGTACAAGATTTAGAACTGTTTAATAATAATAGAATCATAGAATCATTTAGGTTGGAAAAGACCTGAAACAGCTAGTGTACTAATAAAAGTATTTTTACACAGCATACAATAAAGGACTGTCTCAGAGTTTTCATAGTCAAAGAAACCTTTTAGTTTGTGATGTTATTGTAAAGCTTTTGGGGTTGTTTAATGTTTTTGATCAAGTATCAATGTCATAAATTTCTTTCTTTTCCTTACAGGGAATGGCTCTGAGTCTTGGAGATAAAATCAATCTGTCTCAGAAGAAAACAAGTTTATAAATTTTACGTAATGTCTTTTCAGGTCTTTCACAATTTAACTTTAGGTATGTGGCTTTTGGGATCCAGAACATCATATATTCTTCAGTGTTCTGTAATTGTAGAAGCCAAGCTTTTGAGCTGAAAGCATTCCAGCAGATAATTTATAGGTTCTTCATGATTGATACTGAGCAAAACTTTAAATCTCCATTTTTTTTTTCTTTGTCCTGGAAGTCACATTTTCTTTGTCTCTAATATATACTGATGCTTACAGTACAATAAAAAAATTATGCCTATACTGTTTTGTGTGTAAATTAAAAATTTGTTATTTAATTAGTACTGAATATCTGGCAGGGGTATTTTAATACTCTTAAAGTGCTTCTTGCCTTTTGCGAGTGTTTACAATAACGACTAGACCTGAACTGTGTGAATGTGATCATGACTCTTAAAATACTCTAGTGTATCTGGGAAAATATGCATATGACAACTAAATCAAAGGCTGCATCTTCTAAATGGTTGGTTTAGTAATGTAATCACTTGGTACAGGCAAGGTTATAGTATCAGAAAAGGACTTTGTCAAAATTCAGCTATTTCCAGCAAGCAGTAGAACCTTAAACTTTGTTAGTTTCTGAAAGTCTTTTGGAACAACATTATCATCACAAGTATCATAACGTTCTCAGTGGTTGTTTGTTTGTTTGTTTGTTTTTTAGTTAAATACAAGAAAGACGGCAAGTTGCAATATTAAAGCTGTAGAAATGTAAGCAGTATTTTCAGTGGATGCAGCCATTAGCCACATATGCGAGCTCAGGAAGGAAGGAGTGAGACTGATTATGATCTTGCATTGAAAAACAGTGAATTGAACCATGTTGAAAATTTGTGGAAAAGGAAGAATTTTGAGTGGAGTTCAGGTCAGGATATGGAAGTGAGTTAACACCATTTGGCTACTAAGTGTTATGCAAATTAGCAGTAGATTAAAGTATATACATGTTAGATTGAAAATACATTTAGCTGAATCTGTTGAGCATCAATTCTGAATTTGTTAAATCGTTGCAAGCAATTAATTCTACAGAAGAGTCCCCAGAGCCAACATTACTCATCCAGCTGGCAGAAAGTCCTCCTGATGAAATTGAACAGCTGTGGTCCTGTTCCAGTAGGACAGAAGAGAACTGAGTTAGTATCCTGAGTAGCCGATTTCCAAACCATTTAAGGCCTCAGTGATGAAAGTACCTATTTTACACTTTGAGTAAGCACAGGAAAGAGCACACGTGTAAAATCTGAAATGAAAGACTCCAGGCTGCTGTGTTTTATGCAGCTAAAGGATAGCTTTAAAAGTACAATGCTAAACCTGAGCTAATAAGTGACATTGATATAAGTATTTCATTGTCTGCTCTTCCCAATACTACTTTTTGCCAGCTAGCTTTGGTCTCTTCATATAAGCATTAGGTTCACTTAGTTCCTTTTCGTTCCTATCCTGTTTGTAAGCATAGGTGCTGGAAGAAAATAGGTTGTCCATAGTAAAAAATGGGTCAGATCTGTCAGTGTCTGAAAATTTGCACTGATACAGCTGCACAATTCTGAATTCTTAGTACATAAATATCACAAAATCAATAGAAGTCAGCTGTCAGTAGTTATTTTTAAGCTATTAGCAATGGAAGCCATTCTGTATCTACTGGCCAGTACTGAAGTTTGCATTAGCGTACCCCAGCGTACACACTTCTGTTACAGACAGGCCTGTACACGTGCTAAGCCTGTGTCTTCTGATAAATATTCTGAATTTGAAAAATGTGGCTTCCAGAAGCTATGGCTTATTTTACTATTTTCTGATGGTTCTTGCTTATTACATGCAATATGATAAAGGTCTTTATAGAAGAAAGGTTGTTGCCATGACTTAGTGGCTGAGCAGAGAAAAAAAACCCGAAGGTCACTTCTGAAGGCTTTGATTTCCTTGTGTGCTTCTGTGAGCACTGAATATGCTCATGAAAAGTCACAATAATGTATGTCTCGGATAAAAGTAGTAGATACTGTTGATACTAATTACTATGATGATGTGACTTTTGAAACCTTTGCCTGCCATAGCAGGTGGTATCCAGCTCCAGTAAATGTTAGAGATGGTACATTGGTAAGATAGTGTGATGGTTTTACTGAGTGACTTGAGTGAGCTTTGCATGTTTTGAAATGCCTTTTTCATTCTGATATTGTTACGCTTTTTAATGAAAACTCCAACACATACACTGCGTGATACCAGCAGAAGCTAAAGCTCAGGATATGCGGATCTGCCTTGATAATGAGGTTACATCTCTACATGATCTCACAGCAATAGGAACTCAGAGTGTTTGTACTGCCTGCTATGCAGTTATGCCAGAATCACAAGGATGTAGTAGAGATAATCAGAATGTGACCTTAGTTGCTTAGTAGTTTGTAATTTTGGGGGGGGGTGATGGGAGAAAAGCATAGAAAGATGTTGTGTGCGCTCTTCTGTGAAATTCTGTGTATATGGGTATGCTGCTTTTCATGGAGGAGAAGGGCGGGGATTTTATTCTCCCAACCATTTTAAGCCAAAACAAGAGCGAAGAAAATTCTGGGACTACAGTAGATGGTTTCATCTCTGCAAAGGCGTTGTGATTAGCAGGACACTAACAGAGATGGTAATAGCTGCACGTGTACTGGTGTGGTGAGATAGATGGGCTGACCACAGCCAAGGAAGGATGTTTTTGAATGAGGAGAATGATTTCCAGTGTCTGTTATCTGAGCCCAGTTTCAGTCACAATCTGCAGTCCTGTTTGGAGAATAGAAAACGATCTTGTCATGTGTAAATGTCCGTATTTCATGTGACTTGTAAATCAACTGAGAGAGGGTCGAATAATTTAACTTGGTTTAGGTTATCTTTTGCTATCAGGACTTTATGCAAGGACACAAAAACACCTGTTCAGCACAAACTGCCGAGACTTTAGGAATCCGTTTCCATCTGTCGTGTGTTTCAATAGCTCTCCTACAGAATTTGTCTTGTGTAGAAGTTTTTATTGGTGGTATGCATTTTTTCAGTAGCCTGAACACTTGGAGAAAAAAAAAAAGTTTGATGCATGTTTCCTGTCTGTACTTTAGAATAGAATTCTATCCTTTTTAGATATATCCTATTGTGTATGGTCTCAGATTTTGCTCAGTATCTCAAATTATAGACTGGTTTTGGTTCAGAGCACCTCTTTTCAAAATAGCTTTTGTGCCCTAAGGAGAGGCCAGCTGAGAGATTTTCTGTGTCTGTCTGTGTACAAAGACAGAATTCTTAAGTTGTGTCGTTTGAGAGAGGTGACCACCTGGTCTTTAGCCGCTCCTGAGCAGGCGAGTTGGGTCAGCTCACTTGCCACTGCTCACAACTGTACTTGTGACACCTACCACAACCATTTACAGGCCATGGGAGCCAGGAGCACGAGAACCACAGATGCACCACCAATCACTTTAAAAAACTGCTGTTCTACAGGGAACAAGAACTCTGAAGTAATTCCTGTTGAAAGGTATTAACATTAATGGGATGCAAAATATTTCCCAGATACTAGAGAACCGTGTTCTGCATATGTAAAGGAATATCTTAGGCCATCCTACCTTAGGATCCACTTACAACTTTTTCATTGCAGCAGAATTTAGTTAAGTATAGCTGTGGCTATACTGTATTTTTCAACACTTTGTATGAGGATGTTACTAACCTGTTTTCTGGGCAGCAGTAAGTATGTATTGTGTACACCATGCTTGGGGTTCAGAAACTTGGATAAAGAAATGAGGAAATTCCCAGCAGGAATAAACAGAGCAAGACAACTTGCTGCTTTTGTATTACAAGTTTTAACAAGTCATTACATGATGCAGTGCTGGCAAAGCAGGAACCTAGTTTCTCCTTTGCCCCTGCTCCTAATGTGTAGCTGCTGCAAGTCAGGGGCAGGTTTCATTAACGGGGCCCAGTGAGGATTTATAGTTCTGTCCTGTTCAGATGATGCATGAGAAGCAGGAATGTTTACATAGTGTCAGGCATGATATAGGTGACTCTATTATCTAGGAGAGGAAGAGGTCATCCCAATAAAACATGAAGGTAGGTAATACAAAACAAAAGAAAACCAGACCATAGGGGAACATACTTTGTGTGTTGAGCTTTGAAAAGAATTGTAAATGGGTTCTGCAGAGGCGCCTCAATACAACTGTCAGAAGTGTGAGGCCTCCTCTAAGGGGCATTTGCTCTGGATCAGGTGCTTTATGGCGCAGAGCTGCAGCTCCGTTGAGAAGACAGCCACTTAATCCACAGCTTGGGCAATCTTCATAGTGACACCTATCAGCTGCACCCAGACACAAATTAAGGTATTTTATAAGGTTCATAAAGTTTTCATATGTTGCTACACCAGGGGGTGCTGTCTCACAAGTGATGATAAATGTTGATAGAAGGTGGTTTTTTAAAAAGCATTAGTAAGGAGGAGGAAAGTAATGGAGGTCTGCAGGTTTTGTCATAAAGATGATGCTGTGCAATTTTGGCCCGCTCTCGGGGTTTCTTCCAGTGTTTTGGTTTTTTTGTGTGTGTGTATTTTCAGGTTGCTTAGCGATGCATAACCAGTGCACTATGATGTCGACAGCTCAGCTTACTAATACAGTACATCTGTTTCAATGCTGACTTTTCTTTGGAGATTTTACTTTAGTAAAACACAATGGGATAGATTTGGCTGTATACAGCTGGCCTAGGGAGGGTCTCCTGTTTGAAAGACTTAATGATGAGTTCATTAAGACAGGGATACGGATGAAATATAAAAATCTAACTATGACTTTGCCTGTATACTTGTAATACTAATCTAGGCAATTTTTTATTTGAAGCCACACATATCCATCTTATTTCACTTGATATTTCTGTGTTTTCATTTCTAGGAACATACTCTGTCGCTTGGCATTTTAACCTGTGCATCATTTTTCTTTGCATCAATGCAGTGTATTTCATCAGAATGATCTGTAATCACCAAGAATAGAATAGAAGGTTGCTAGCAGAGAAGTGATTTCTTTTGTTTTGAAAGAGCAGCATAATTCTTATAATTATAGCTTGTAGACTTCTTATAGTTGAGTTCTATGAATTTGGATGTTGGCAAAAACGCTTATTTACTTAGGTGTAAAATCCGCAATTTCTGTGTCTTGCAAGTCCCTGTTTTGCTCTTTCTTTTACTGGAATTTCATTTAGAGGAGGCAAAATAAGTCTGTTGCTATCCTGGCCCCAGTACAACAGCGGAGTTAGTGGGTCTCACTGTTCCTACATCTCGCGCTGTTTTTCAGGTTTGATGTGTCATGTTCTCCCTGTAATATCTGATCAAAGGTCTAGCGTGTTACCACAGTTGGCCACATTGCATTTTTCCATTAAAGAGACGGTCTTTTTGTTTTCTATGGCCTGATGATACCATGCAAGAGTTGTAAGAATAATTGTTTTGTTAATTATTTGTGAAGTTTAGAAATCCTATCTACCTTCTGTATTTAGGAAGGCTAGGAAACCATTATACAGAAATTATCATTTGACTTTCAAAATGCAGTACTGAGTTCTTTCCTGATCTTTTAGAATAACTTTGCTGTCACTCATCTTCAGACACAAGAGTAAAGAATTACTGCCGCTCAGTTGTCCTTAAGCTATACACTTAGTACATGAGAATACATAAATATTTTAATAATGTGCAGAAACTTCACTCTAAATGCGATTCCCCATGACCTTTATGTTTTTCCCTTTCTAATTTAAATATTTAATGTTACCGACATCTGCAGATCTCATGTACTGTCCAAAACTAACATGATGTGTTGCATAGGCATTCACATCCCTACTTTTAATTGTTTTTTCAAAGAAATCTGTCATTCTTTCCAATATCCATGGAATTCTGTGGTGTTAGTGAGCCAATTTCCTCTTTGAGCTATGACTACTGAAACTCATGAAAGGGTTGTTCGTATGCAGAAGCATGTACTATTTAGCAGTAAATTCTTTTTGGAGGCCAGAAATAGCAAATTAATGATGCAGCTTCGCTCCTAGCTAATAGTGAGCATGGACGTGTGGTGCCAGAGTCACAACAGGTCAGATCAAACCAAAGCTGGTGTCCGAGCTTCACTTCATTAACTTATCTGTGTGTCATTTCTATCTCATTCAGTGGCAGCCTGCTTGACATTATCCCATGCTCTCTCAGGCTGTTCCTGTGCCTGTCTTACTCGACGTAAGACAGCTTATCACAAAGACCAAATGCATGGTTCTGTGTACCAGATGGGAGTTATGCTCCAGGCTTCGATTTATGAGGTCTTAAGCAACATCTTTGCTTGCTTACAGTATTCTAATATCTGAAAACTGCAATTTGGAACAGTCCACTGAATTTGTTCAGTGTTATGCACAGATCTGATACCAGCCTGGAAGGCACGTGTCCCGGTTTATTTGGCTAGTACAGCTGATGTTGTCACTGTGCAGAAGTGATTGCGTTCACCGGTTCCCTACAATTAGATCCATATTGAAGTGTGTTATTTTGCTAAGGAGAAAGAGTGAATTCTTTTTCTACGGTAGCTACGGTTCTTTGGAATGCTGTCATCCGTAAGGATCCTGCAACTTGCCCTTCATCCATACTTGCGTTAGGTGGAGAAGAAGAAAAGGCCGCTTGAACCTGTACCAGGTGGCACCTGCAGCTGAGGGCTTGCCACTGACTGATGTTGACTGTTGGCAAGGATCCGTCTGGATCCTTGGATCTCTGGGAGAGAGCCCCATGGACTGCACCCGCTTCCCACGCCGCTGCTTCTGTAAATCCAGTCTTCCCCAGTTTACTAGCTTGCATTCACAGGCAGAGGATAGCATCTACCTGTCTTGGCGGAGCATTCTGCTTTTCTGGTTCATCTGGCGCAGACATGGAGAGGCTGTCCCAGAGGAGCGTTCCATGCCAAGCGTGGTGGCTGGCTCCCTCTGCTGCGCTGTACCGTCCCGTGGTACACATGGCTCTGTCTCGGAGCCTTCCGACGTGGCTAAAAAGACTAACAAGGTGATTGACAAAACTGAAATTTTACATCTTATAATTTACCTGTCTAATACAAATATTCATGCTGCCATCATAGAAAACAGATTCATCTTTTATTCAAATTAGCAGGAATTGCCTTGGATTCCTATATCAGATTTTTTTTTCATCGCATCATGCCAAATTTTCTTTTAAAAGATGCAAGAAAATAAGCTATTCAAACCTTGAGGTGTTTGACCTGTCAATACTTTCACGCTTGTATTTTAAAGCATGTAATGCTATGTTAATACATCTTTAACAAGGGATATAATTATTCCAGGGTTTGTATGCCTACTCCATAAGTAAGAACAGGTGTTTTTTCCTACGCCTGTTCTCACTTACACTTCAGGCGTACGAGTTCAGCAGTGATACTATATCCAGCCTTAATAAATGTGAACGTTGCCGTAGAAACACTGTCACTTTGAGAGAGGTACGGAATGCCAGAGAAACCTGTTCTCTCAGCATGCAGATGCTAAAAGCAGATGAAGACATTTATCAGCTAATCAGTTAGGCTTATTATTTATGGAAAATACAGATCATGTTAGACTATGGAATGCGTTTGTTAATTAACTGAAAAATCAGGATTTGTGTTTGTTCCAGCTAATTCCTCATGTGTTATTGCACAGCATGAAGATACAAGTCCTAACAAATATATACTTCTGGAAGCATAAAGTAGTCCTGAACTTCCCAAGTTATATATATTAAAGCACATACATACTGAAGCTGCAAGTCTTGCTTAACCTCCGTTTTTTTGTTGTTGCAAATGTATTTCTGCATGACCAATTTTCCTAGAAATTACAGGCGGTTGTAATTGGGGCAACTAAAAAAGCTCATACCTGACTTTTGTAGTAGTATTTAATGGATGGTATGTGGGATTAGGTCTTGAGAATGAAACAGTTTTCCACAATTTGTCTCAGACACTTGGGAAACCACCATAAGACCTCGGTTTCCGTGGCTGTGAAATGGAGATATGCTGCTGCCTTTGTCAAGCGTTTTGAGATCTGCTGGTGGAAAGTTGTGTGTAAGAAAGAGCTCAGTTGCTGTTCTGCTTCTGAAAACCTAGCCAACAGTCCCGACTTTCTTCCTAGCCGATCAATAGGCACCTAACTGGGCTCAGTCAGCTTGCAGAGAGAGATCTGGGTGAGTGCAGCAGGACAGAATCCGGGACTGGACGGCTGTGCAGACTTTGCAAAAGAGTGCTGGTAAGCAGCTGCCTGTCGGAAGAACACAGACTTCACCATCTTTATCCTGTAATTTACATTTTGCCGTAATTTGATACCAGGACAGTAAACTCTCAGCAAAGTAAGGCAAGTTTTTGACATGCTCAAAAGCTAAGAAACAGTTGGGTACCTGAAACGTTTTTTAGCAGCAGCAGGACCACTCTGCAAGAGGGACAGCCCCATGTATTTCGGATGACCTGTTCAGTGAGCCAAGGAAAGGAAATCGATGTATAATTGGAAGCTGGGGCTGGCAGGCTTGTCCTGCTGCTCCCACGTAGCCTTTAATGAAAAGACTTGTGCAACACCTTGTTTCTTATAACGAAAGTGTATTTTCTAGCTCTGTTTTCAGGTAAGTCTTTGATAAATATAGGCAAGGCTGCTTTTGGAGGGGACACGTGGTGGTCCTGCTGTCATCTACTAGGCAGTAGTTTCTGGAAGCTCCTTTCCGTGTAAAACTTAAATTGTGTGAATGTCCCTGGATGCAAAGGGTATAAAAGATACACTTCTACGGGGGTTCATCAAGTGCATATCTTGATCCCTTTGAGGAACATTAATACTTCATTAGCACTCTCTCTGTGGAGCAAAATGTTGAACCTTTATAACATTTTTTTAAGAATGTTTCTAGCAGTGATGAAGCCCATGAATGTGTGGCTCTGATATAACTTGTGTCTGCTGAACCAGTTCTCATCTCCCACTGTGTGCCACTTTTCCTTTACGTAATAGCCTATGCCTTTATATATAGCTGGCAGGAGGTCTGTTTCTCAGGAAAGAGTGTTTTAAAAATTTGATGCTAATGGATACAATCCAAATCTACAACTTATCAGTATTTTCTAATTGTTACTCTTTTCCTTCAGTATAGTCCTTGAAGTATTCCCATGCTTTGGGATAGGAAGAGTGTTTTTCATAGCTTTTTTCCTGCATGATGTTATGTTGGGATACCACTACACTGAGCTACATGTGTGTGTCAGACATGAATATCCATTCTAGGTAGTAATTTTTGAAATTAATAATATTTGGTTACACAGTTAAAACAAAATATATTTCTGCATTCTATCAGTCAGGATGTTGATCAGGTGTAAGGTGATGAGAATTCTGGTGTAAATCAGAAGCCTTTCAGATTTTTGTTGACAAACTTAAAGATTATCATGCTTAAACAATGATGATGAACACAAAGCCAGAGAAAGAAGAAACATAGCAGTAGTAAAAGAAATCTAGATAAGTGTGGGAGGAAACAGGGAAGCCATAGGACCTAGTCTTTCTGACTACATATAAGAAACATTGACTTACAAAGATCTTATTAGCCATAAATTTGATCAGACCCATCGTTTCAAAGCAACCTTAAGCTTTTGAAGGTGGTATTTCTTCTATAGTTAGGAACTTGTTAACCTCCTCGTCTATTCTGTTGTGCACTGAAATGCTAATGATTGTGAGTAACGTTAAGGAAGACCAGATGCCCTCCAGCATTCCAATATGTCAAATTTTTCACATAGAGATTGGATAACAGCATTATTTTTAATTACAGGTGACAGATGTTGAGAATTGTGTGAATGTATGAGTAACACAAGAATGCAAGGCTTCCGGAATATCAATTGTTTTTCCCCTGGGTACAAGCAATTCAAAAGAAGTTTTCTTTGATTAAAATTGTGTTTTCCATTATGATATTAAAATTCCGAGTAACCACAGGTATATAATATAACTAATATTATTTTTATATAATA
>VXAA01006962.1:0-25464 GCA_013399115.1 Anseranas semipalmata
ATCCACTTTTCTGCTTTTTGTTGAGATGATTCACTTAAGGAAGTTGTGTTGTTTTCCCCTCTTCGTTAAGTCCTGAAACAGTCTGGACAATTAGCTTTGCTACTTGCTTTGCTTTTAGTTGGCTGAACTTAACTGAAAACAAAACGAAACAAAACAAAACAAAACAAAACAAAACAAAAAAATAGTTTGGGCCTCTGTACTTTTTTCAAAGTGGTTTAAAATTTGGTCTTTTTTTTTTTTTCCTTTTTTCTCAGAAAGATATTAGATGATTAGGTCAGCCATGGGGGACATTTAAATCTCCATCTTAGAGGAGCTGCAGTTTACTTTTGGAAGTCTGGTCCTTGCTCTTGCTTCAGTATCACAGTGTCTCAAATGAGTACAGAAATAATAAAGGAGAGAAGGAGGATGTATATAGCTGTAGCAATCTAGGGATAACAGAGCAGAAAACAATCTATTTTTTCGTGAGAAAACCATGCTGTTTGTAAAATTATAAAGGTTCATTTAAAGAGAAACTAAAAATACAATTATAGAAAATAAATGACCAAATTATGAGTTCAGAATACATTATTATGTTTCTCATAAAGCATAATTATTGTTGTGTCATTTATTCAATATATTCAAGGTTGTAGCAGCACTTATATTATAAACCCGATATTTCAAAGGTTTATAACTTGGCAGTAAGAAATTTGCTTAGCAGTGAAAATAATACACTATGCATCAAGCAGAGTACATGTTATTTTGCAGTCTTTCTCATATCTTAACACGTAGGAGTGTAAGACTAAAAAGGAGCAAAAATCTAATTGGTCCAGAGGCATCTTATTTTAGTACTACAGCTAAAAATAGGAGTGCATCGCTTATCTCTTTTTTCCTAAAATTAGCACAAACATTGGCTAGTAGGAACATCACAACATTATTGTGTGGTAGAACACAAAGATCTTGTTTGTTGAGTATTGACATATAATACAAGTAAATGGCCTGCATACTTTTACCGCCTATGAAAATAGTGTTTCTTTTTTTTTTTTTTAATAATCATACTTCTGATACTGCAAATGATTATCCCTGATAGATATATAGATTATATATCTATATAATCTATCTATAGATTCCCGTTAACTTCTATGTGGTTTGGAACTGAATCTTAGCTTCTTTTTTTTCAGAAAGGTAATGGAGAAAATTAAGTTTTCCTTCACATCTAGTATTCTTTTTTTTTTTTTTTCACTTCATCCACAAAAATTTGAACAAGTGATTTGATACATAAAAACAATGAAGTGGATTGATAAATCTCTCCACTCTTCAGTTAGCAGCATTGATTTAACATCTGTGTAAAGAAACCGTATAAGATTTGCTCAGAATCAGAATAATGATGTTTTATCTTTTTATTAAATTGAACCAAAATCCGCAGCTTTTTCTAATGGTTTAATACTACAAAGAAAGAAATTCTGCATTTGATACAGACTAACCGTATTCTACTTGTTCAATGATACTTCTTGAGCAATGATCATTTGGGCTTTCAAGCATATTATTTATTTCTTTAGAGGGCTACAAACATACTCAAAGTAGTAAGAATATGTAAATTGTTATATAACTGAAAGAACATTATGATTTTATAAAACTGATGTTTCTTTTTGATATTTTGTTATCTCTAGTTTTCTTGTAATTTCCATATTACTTTATTTTTCTCTGCTAAGGTTTTCTTTTCTTTTTTTCTTTTTTCTTTTCTTTTTTTTTTTTTTTTGGCTATTTTTTATTTATTTAAATTTTTAACTGTTTGGCTGAGTTTTTTATCTACTATGAAGAACAATTCATTCCTATAATTTTAACCTGATAACATCTCACTTTGTTCATTATAGGAATGTTTGCCTCAATTCTTAATTCTGTGAAGTTGTTTCCTTACCTATTTTCACCTCTTAACTCTTCGCATATAGATTGCAATTGTGAAAACTCTTCAAAATGCACGTACCTGCATACAAGTCCACTGTAACTGTGTTTCATTGTTAAACATTTTGCTGTGCAGTATACAAAAGCAAGCACAGAAACTTTTCTGTTTACTGTGATTATTATACCAGCAGTATAAAGAAAGATGGAATATGAACTTGAAGTAAGTTAGAAAGTAAACAGATATTTAAACTCTGACAAAAAGGTCTAAAGAAACCAAGAGGTTTCACCAGAATTTCTTTCCTATGAGCCACCATCTGTCCCTGTTTTATTTTTAGGTCACATTTTAGCTGTTGAGTTTGTATTCAAATGTGTTCTCTCTCCTACTCCCCCTACTTTCAAATACAGTCACATATCTTAGAATGCCAGGTGTCTCACATAATAACATTCATAAGAACAGCAAAAAAATCCCAAAGCTACTTATTTATTTGTTGTTCTAGTAGTAAACAGTAGTAAACAATGTCCAAAACTAAAGAGAAGAAGATAAAGAAAAATACCATAAACTGTGGAGACTAGCAAGGCTATTTTGGAAGTTTTTTTCTTGCACAATTGAGGAAATTTGAAATTTAGCTTGTGTGTGTGTGTGTGTGCATGTATAGAATCTTTGAGACTGTGCTCTTCATTTTTTGCTCCTGACATTTACTCAAAAAATAAAAACTACACTATGCAAGAAGTTTCCTATGTAGATATACACTGAACCTAATAAGGCTTCATGTCAGGGAAGAGGTTGTTGCATTAGACTGTTTTCAGAACTAATTCCAGGCCTACATTTTGCAAAAGTAGCTAAGAAAATTTTAATCTCAATTCTTGTTGATGGGATAGAGTTGTTTAGCTTTGCAGTCTTTCTTAAACTTGGCCATCATTTTGTCCTGAGAGCCCTTATGGGTAGTCTGGAGATCATTTTAAAGCTACCATCTTGTTTTCTGTTANTTTTTTTTTTTTTAAAAAAAAAAAAAAAAAAAAAAAAAAAAAGTCATACTTCAATGGTCTGTGTAAATAAAAAAGGGAAGACCTGCCTGAAGTTGTTGTGTTTGGTGTATGGTATGATTACTGTCCATTTCTTCTTCTTAGTATATTTAATGTTTCAGAAGGTAACTTACTCTTTTCACTTGTCTACACAACAGAAGGAGTGATAAGGCTGTCCCTGATACACTGCAAAGTTATGGTGAGCCAGTAATTCCATTTTTAATGCTTGGGTCAGGATATCTGAAAATTAGTTAGTGACAAATAATAAGAAAAAATGTCCTGAAGCATCCAAGAGTGTGCTGAGTCTACACTGACTTGGAGCAGAAGACGTGTTTAGAGTTACGTTTCACCTATCAGATGCTAAGTGGATATATCAGATTCACAGCATAAAACCCTTTTATGCTTAAAGCTAACGATTTGCTAAATGTGATATAATTTGGTAACATTTACAAAATTAAGTTAACAGAACTCCATTTGCTCTCTAGAAAAAGTTACTGCATACCACCTTAGAAGAATGGGAACTAAGATCATTTGAAATAGAAAACTGTTTAAATAGTTATTTTCTTATAAAAGAACACATAATTGAGCTTACTTAAGCTTACATGATCTCACATAGGCTACACCCAAGACTGTTTAAATGGGATGGATTATGTTTGTCTCCAGTTTAGCTGAAAATTAGTTGACTAATTTATGTATCCAAGGTTGCTTAAACTTAAGTGAGTAGTGCCATTTGAGAGACCTAGGTAGCTACTTGCAGCTGACAGGTACTACACAACCTGTGCTTTTGTCCTGGCTTTGGCTGGAATAGAGTTAATTTTCTTCCTAGTAGCTGGTATGGTGCTGCGTTTTGAATTCAGGATGAGAATAATGTTGACAACAGACTGATGTTTTAGTCGTTGCTGAGCAGTGCTTACATTAAGCCAAGGACTTGTCAGCTTCTCATGGTGCCCTGCCAGTGGTGGCTGGGGGTGTACAAGGAGCTGGGAGGGGACAGAACCAAGACAGCTGACCCAAACTGGCTAAAGGGATATTCCATGCCATATGGCATCATGTTGAATGATAAAAATGAAGGGAGTTGGCTGGGGAGGCTGCCACTGCTCAGGATTTGGCTGGGCATTGGTCAGCAGGTAGTGACGGATTGCATTGTGCATCAATTTCTTTGNGGTGGGAGGAGTAATTGGACAGCCCTGTGGTGCATAGCTGCCTGCCCAGTTAAACCACAACAGCTCTTTTGGAGACAGAACTGGAGAACAGGTAGGAAAGCCCTAGGATACTTAATATGGGACTAGATGCCTATGTTTAAACAGGTGAATTGTGCTCTCCAGTGTTTTACCAGGCAAGAACTGATCCCATCCTATCTGTACTAGATACATTTCATTGCATGGTGGATTGCTCTGTAGATATGTCATCTCCCTTTGTGGACTATAAGAGTGGGTTTTAACTGCTTAAACATGCATATATATTACCAGCTGAGACTCACCTGGGTCCACCAGGCCCTCAGCTACATCTCAGAATGTGTTAGGTCTCTGGAGTTAGTTCTGTGCTATATCTGCAAGCCTCATGCACGTCATAGCCACTGAAATCTGTAATGGCACTAGGTACCTATGTTTAGGCAAAGAGTACTGACTGACAGTGATATGGTGGAAGCAATGCTATTAAGACAGGATAAGGCAAGCACTGTTCAAATAACTGTTACAAGTCTCATTTTAAAAGATAAAAAAAAAAAGAAAAAGTCTGCAAGAAATAAAAAATATTATCAGTAGAAGACAATTGTACAAAATATATCTAGTTTTGCTAAGCTATGGAAAAGAATCTTTGTGCAATCAGTACTAGAAAAACCTGACAGAATTTGAACAGCAGCTATATGACATGGCTGAGAGAAAACATTGCTGTATGGGTAAAAGCAATCCCAAACACAGTGTGTATGCAATAATGCATACTTTTAACATTTTTACTGTGTTAGGAGGTCATCCTCATTCTATCAAGTTAGTGCTGGAAACTGGCCCAACAGTCTCTATATTGCCATAAATCTACTTACCTAAAACACTTTAGAGGTTTGCTATGTAATAAACCTAGATTAAATCCAGAGAGCTACTGAGGAACCAAATTCCAGTGGTAAGCTGCTTACAAGTAAATATGACTTCTGATTCCTATTGAGCACCTGCTGGACTGTGTATTGTGCACAATAATATTCATATCCTAAACAGAAATTGATTTGCTGCTGTGCTTGTGCAGCTAGCCAAAAACTGCAAAACACTACTATACCACTGACTCTTGATTTCTGCTTTTACAAGTAAGAGTATCAAAGAAAAAAGACTGCTTGAGAAGAAAAAGATTTTCACAATTAAAATTAAACCTAATATTGGTTATATGTTGCAGAAATTATACCACTTACCATTTTAAATGAGAGATGTTATATCCAAAGACTTAAAAGTTAGTCCTAACACAGTACTTAATAAATTGAGTGTTCTCAGTGAGGCTGGAGGATTTTAACAGCTTTCAGGAGCTGCTGTGATTGCCAACCATCCTTTTCCACTAACTGAGAAACTATTTGCAATACTTTATTTGCGAAGGAAAAATATATTTTTTTCTTAATTTAAGGGTTCTTAACAACAAAGAATGCTATTAAGAACAGCACAGATCTCAAAACATTTTTAATATATGTTGTTCTTTTCCATTTTAAGTATGGTTATAGAGACCTGTATCAGTACCAAGCATTTTTCAAAGAATGATTCTTTCAATCCTCAATAGCAAGCCTAGAATATAATGTTGTCTTGATGATACTGTATTTCAGAAGACTTCTGAAGTTCGTGAGAAATACTGGACATATTAAAAACATCAACACAGCAGAGCTGAAATTGAACTTGGGCAAAAGTCGCTTGAGATCATCTTTTCTTCAATGTTTAATTTCTCCGACAGATCTAAGACATGAAGCATTCTATTCTGGTACAGTTATAAAAAAGATGTCTTCTCTTATCCTGTCACATCTTATGCTACCAACATTTACTCAGTACTACAGTACAATTGTAAGACTATTGGAAGCAGTACTTCACATACCTTGAACTTTGCCCTGGAAAGCTGCTGTTCTATTATGAGATATATATATAGAGAGAGACACACATAAATATATATAGCAAATTCAGTTATGGCATGGTTCTTATTTTATGCCTGTCTTTCAACAGTCAAAACAACAACAACAACAACGACGACAAAAGTCAAAAAAAGAACAACAACAACAAAAACACTTTGGTCATCCATCTGTAATAGCATGTTTTACTTACTTCTTATTAGCTTTCCCAGAATGGCTACCCAAAGGGAGATGAAGTCCAAAAAACATCTTACCAGATCTAAACAGCTGTCTGCATGGTCTAGAGACTACACTTGGAAAAGCTGCAAAATACAATGATAGCTACTTAGCACAGTTCATATAAATTCTTGTTTCCTAGATCTCTTGCATCCTTTCTAAACTCTACCTCTAAATCTTGTGGTTATGTAAACATCTCAGAAAATAAATAAACTGACAAAAGTAGATTTCCCAGCTGCCTTGTGCAATTGAGGAATAGTAGTCATGTCCTAGCACTCTGATTAATTTAGTCCAAACAAAATACCTTACATGACTAAATCCATTACCTATTAGAGTGTCCTAATTACTTCTGGACTATATGTTCTAGGGTATTATCTTATCTGTAGGAGAAGATGTCCAGAAAGAGGGTACTGTAGTAAAGGTATCAAATTATTGCCATTCTCTTTTTTTCACCCTACATCTTTTTTACAGACAGAGAAGGTTCCAGATTATGCTTTAGTCCATCTTCTTTCTAGTGCAGACACACATTGAAAATGTAAGTAAGCATATTTGATGCTTTGTGTGAGGGTAAACTTCTCTAGAAAATACTTTTGGGACCACTGTCTAAGACTTGGTAGAATTTCTTTAAGAACTGCCCTTGAAAGGTCCATGTGAAGTCAGCCTCAGCTTTCTACCCTGCTATGTTATTTTAATAATCTGCAACTTCCATAAGACTGGTCCTATGCTTGTCCTGCAGAGGCAGTCTGAAGTAGCAGTGATATATCTGCACCAAAAGGTATCCTGTTCTTGGAACTGCTAGTGGGTATTTCCTGTTGCATGGGATCTCACAGATGAGACCAGTTTAAGACTGGAATTATCTGTCCTCTCAGTTTTTAGCTGTATTGCTGCTTTGCAAAAACAAATAAACAAACAAACAAACAAAACAACAACAACAAAACAAAAAACACATTGTCGTTTTCTGTAGCTTACTATAGTTACAGGAAAGATTTCACAAGGAATGCAATCTCAAGAACAATACATTATGGTCAGGTTCTACAGAAATGCACACAATATAATGTGGGAGAGTGAAAAATATTTTGACGGATGATTCATCCATGTGCTGATAATTGGGTTGATTAAATGAGTCTGTTATATAAAATCACTTGTATATCTTGCAAGACTAAACAGGTGTTCTTCCGTCTTGAAGTCTTTGTGAATATGTTCTGATATCCTGCGGATGGAGCAAATAAAATTTTGCTGTATTCAGTTGGAAAATTACTTTTGTTTTCATTGAGCTTGCTTTCTGAACAGTAACATTTTAGCAAAACGTCACTGAACAGAACATGTTTATTTGTAGAAAAATTATGTAAAGGACCTCAGCCTGTTTTTGGAGATTTCACACATTCTTATATCCACACATTCTGAATATTTCTTCAAGGAGAAATTAAACTTTCCTTGCAGTAATTGTCTCACAGTAAGTAAAAATTTTAATGTTTTAAAAGGAAGACAATTTAGAGGTTTACTAATATTAAGATATGTTACTCCATCCTTCCTCCACTGAAGAAGATAAAGCTATACTTTTTTCTTTTTTCTTTTTTTCTTTCTTTCTTTTTTTTTTTTTTCTGTTTTTTTCTTTTTCTAATCAGGCCTCAGACTTGCTTAAGCTAATGGCATTATGATCCTTCCATTTTACACTTGTAATGCTTGTTGGCATTCTAGTGAGCCTCATGCATATAGCATCCACACTGTGGGGACATTTATGTCCGAGTCAGAACCTGGAGATCATGCCCTAAACTGTTTTGCACCTAATTTATTAAAATCCTAAGCTTTTGACTTCTTGATTCTGGGTTTCAAAGTCTCATGCTCCAGGATGATTTCACCTGCAGGAAAGATGTGCCCTACTTTTTATGGGGTTAGTCTTGGCTAACCTACAGCTAGCTTACTTCAGCTTCCCTTGATTTTGTATTCTTACAGTATCTTTCCACTGTGAACTTTCACCCTGATTTGCAAGCACACTTGCATTGGACAGCACATAGTTCTCAACTTGGGCTATACTCACTAATCACTTCATTAACTGTCACATGACACATAACAGTGGAAATAATTTAAAAAAAAAAAAAAAAAAACAAGTCCTCTGTAAAACTTTACATTAAATATTAGCACACAGCTGCAAATATTCGTGGATAACAATGATGTGACTGCCTGTGACTATGCACAGGAAGAGCTGATAGTTTTCAAATGTCTAAGAAACTGCAGCTCAAAAATTCCTCTGTTCCCTTGTCCTCACATCATGCCAATATCAAAATCCCAACACTGCTAGTACATGAAAATGTATATTGTTAAAGAATCTTACTTGTAACAGCATTTAGTAAATACTTACTAATGATTTATAATATTCAGAATTACTTTTTGTAGTCTTCTCTCTTCTCTTCTCTTCTCTTCTCTTCTCTTCTCTTCTCTTCTCTTCTCTTCTCTTCTCTTCTCTTCTTTCTCTTCTCTTCTCTTCTCTTCTCTTCTCTTCTCTTCTCTTCTCTTCTCTTCTCTTCTCTTCTCTTCTCTTCTCTTCTCTTCTCTTCTCTTCTCTTCTCTTCTCTTCTCTTCCCTTCCCTTCCCTTCCCTTCCCTTCCCTTCCCTTCCCTTTTCTACTTTGGAACAAAAGACTGGGTTCAGCTTATTTATTTATTTATTTATTTCCCCCATCTTAGACCTCTAAGTCTAAGCCAGTCATTCAGGCTTCCTCTATAATCAATGATAGAACATTCCCAGGAGGCAATTTGTGCCACTTCTCATAAATACCTATCTTCAGATGGGATCAAACATATATGAGGGATGACTCTCTACACTGTCTGGAAGGAACCTAAACAATGAACTTAACTTATCACCTGAGTTTAGGCGGCTAACATTAAGACAGATGAACCCCACCAAAGTATTACTTTTATCTAACCCCAGCCGTTTAGACAGTGTCAGCATGTCCTCAGCTTAGACACATTTAAACATGGGATGTTTGTTGATGCACTAGACTTATCTGCAATCTTCCTGACCTATAAAGACCTTAGTCCCTATGTCAGAGCTTGGGCTATGGAAGTCCAGTTAATCTGGTGCCTAAGCGTGCAGTGACATGTAAAAAATGTGATAGGTACACAAGCCTGCAGAAGCACAGACACATGCTTGGCAAGATGCATATAACTAAAGAGCTTTGCCATCCACTACAGAGAAAGGAAGACTATTCTCTTATTTCTGGAAATATAAACCAAGAATGAGTTGTTTCAGTTATTACATCTTATTTAACAGCTGTATAAAGAAAAAATATTTTGAACTTTGTAAAAATATAAGATGTGTGTCAGCAGCCTTCTGAAAATAGATAATATTCTTAAAAAGATTATGCAACACAAGATATTGAATAAAACCTGGAATAAAGCAGGGAATGGAGAAATCATCCTTCCTCAATCTCGATCATGAGGTAACAGCAGAGCTTTGCCGTAGTAGTTGACTGAGGCATTTCTTGAGCTGGCCTAAATAGAAAGTGGATCTTGGTTGTATGAAAGATAATATTGCTCCTGATGTCAGTTTCTTCTGAAGAAGAGTCTATCCTTGTTTTGTTCACACTGATGTCAAGATATGGTTAGCAGAATGTTTCTGGCTTGAGATTTAAAAAAGTCTTTGGAAAGCAAGCACTCAGCATTATTTAGGCTCTCATGGAAAACCTCATCCTTATCACTCTTTTCCTCATATTTAAAGCAAAGCTACTGCCGTAAATTGGCATCAGAAAAAAATCGGGTTATGCTTACTTACAATATTGTCTGTGCTTCACTTATAATAATCATTGGTCATTTCTACAGGAAAGAACTACATTTTTATAGGAAATAATTTTCAATCTAAGTACTAGGTTTCTTTTTGTTGTTCTTTGTTTTAGCTTTTTCTTTTTGGCAGACGGGGGGTATTTGTGTATTTGTTTTTATTTTATTTTATTATTTTATTGTATTGTATTTTATTGTATTTTATATTATTTTTATGTGTTATTATAACCCAACTTTTTTTCAAAACAGAGCAAGCCATTCTTCTGCATCATTGAACAAGTGGACTTCTGCACATTAGCACTATACATTGAATTCCAAATGCCCAAATAAGCATCTAAGAATTTGACAAGCTTCCATAGGCATCAGAAATTAAAGGCACTTCTAAACTAAAATACATATTAGTTGCTTAGGGAAGAATCTTCCTGAATTAAAAAGACAATGGCTGTACAACAAAGGGAAATTCTTTTAAAGGAGACAGTTTTATCAAAAGGTGAACACAAAATGAGAGCAATGGAACACAAACTGTTTTTATAATCTCAAGTAGAGCTCTTGTAAAACAAAGTATCACAGAATTTATAGATATACTAAGCTAGCAGACTTACTTCCTCCATATTTTTCAGCTTATTGATACAAACAATGCTTTAATCATTTTTTTTTATCTGTATCTATCAATCAAATTGTGGTATTTATGAAAATATGAAATGTCTGTAATTGTCAATCTGTAATTTAGGACACTCACAGAAATACGGCTGTCATTCTAATCCAACTTTCATTCCTATTTGGCAGACATCAGAAGATCCAATCCTATTCCCAAGAGATGAATCATTTGTATTCTTTCTGGAGAAGACAGTTCACATTAAAGAAGATGTGCTTCTCCATTGCAAAATCATAACGCTACACTGTAAAATCACCATGCTACTTATGCATTTTTCTCATTGGTTTCCAGGTAAATATCTAATTGCAAAGTTATTGTAAGACTTAGGATTTGCAGTTCCTTTCCACTGGCAAAGCCGTAGATGAAAATTTGATGAATGTTTTAACAGTGTTTTGCCCTCTTCAAAAGGAACTCAAAAGGATTAGATGGACTCCTAACAATAAATATATTGCATTGCCATAGGTTTTCTGTAACTACCCTCCCCACACAAGATCGTCTCAAGACTACTTGAGTTTTAAAAAAGCTAGATTATTGTTGTATTCTGTTTCTCTTTTGATTTTCCATCGAGTCAAATTAGTGTTATATTCCTGGGATTTGGGTTCTCTATCTGTAAATGTTGTTTCTACCCCCACCAGCATTTCCTCTGATTATTCAGCAGTATTGTCATTCTTCGTTGGCTCATTTGTCCTCTTGTAAAATGTTGATTAGAAATATACTAGGAATTTTTTTTCAAACACACCCTTTTTTAGTTTAATAAAATTTCTTTTATTTTCTGTAAATTGATATTTTTGATATTTATGTATACATAATGAATATTTGGTAAATGCCTTTTATTTTTTATTTATTTATTTTTCCTGACTATTCTTGAGTGACAGTAGATATTAATAAGAAATAATCTTAGGACACACACTTATCATACTTGGACACATACTTATATCAAGAAAATCATACTTGCTAAAACATGTATTAAAAGAACTAATATGCATCATTTCTTACAATTGTGCTTATCAGGCATTAATAACAGCATTTTTCAACTGTTCTGCCTGCTGTAAGGAAGATAACAACAACAACAACGAAATGATTGTAGTTGGATTATGAATTATTGTCATTGACCGTTTTCAAAGTCTGGATTTCTGTCCTGAAGGATGTTTCTGACATGACACTGAGAGCCATGTGAAAAGAGATTTTCACCAGTTTTCCTCTCGCCATGTAAAAAGCTTGAAGATGCATATTGAGCTTGTGAAAGCAGCAGCACTGGACACTGAGGAACAGCAGCAATGGACACTGAGGAATGATGGGAATTTGCCACCACAGCCATTTCTTGGAAGGAAGTATTTTTCTTTGCCTCTTTCTATTTTTTTTTTTTTCACAGACAAAATTGTTAATAGGCAGTATCTCTGTCATTTATCCATATGATTGTTTGTTAAATTATAATGACTCAAGAAAACATGCATAGTGTAAACAGGTTGAAAGAACAGAAATGTTAAACATCTCTAATGAAATGCTGGGATTTTATAAATCCATTTCAGCAGACAGTGAAAAAAAAATTTTTTTTTGGAAGACATCAGATTATTTAATTTTGTTAGATTGTGCAAGCTCCTACAGAAATATTCCATTTTGATTACACAGAATTTTCAGAAAATGCCTGGATGTTAGAAATGTTGGAATACTCTCTGTTGGAATTTTCTGTTGGAAAACTTTCAATAAAATCTAAGTTTTGAATAGTATGTTCAGAATCTAATGATCCTACCACTGTCTGAAAAATATATTAGGTTTAAGTGAGCACAGATGTGAACAACACACAAGGGCTTACTCTGAAAATAATATGATATTTCACATGAAGTTATGAACGAAAATATTTCAAAGTTCAGTGTGTATTTAAAAACAAATGTCTACACAGTTTTTTTTTTTTTAAAAAAAAAACACTATCTGAGCTATTAATTAAATAATTAAAAAAAATCAAGTAAATTAAATCCTAATGTCCTAAGCACCCCATGCTCAGGCATAAATTATAATTGAAATTAAATAAAGACTTCATCCACAACTCACAACCATGCATTTTTTAAGTATAAAAAATGAAGTGTACCAGCATTAACTACTTATGTGGAAGATGCTAAAAATGTTTACTCATCATCTCCATTCTCCACTATTGAACTTAATGTCACTCTGATAAATATTCACTACCTAATTGCTTTATAATTTTCACCAGAGAATAAGTGTGTTGCATCATTTCTCAGCTGGATTCCAGTTGAATTTACAGCTGCAGTAATTTGTAAGCATAGAGGTCCTCCAAGTGTGAAGAATGTTACTTTAATGTTATGTCATGTAGAAAAGGTTGTCTGTCTCAACAGGAGCCTGGAATTCTTACTCTAAATGAAAGAAAAATAAATAAATAAATAAAAAATAAATAAAAATCTTCTCTCTAATTAGGTAAAAAAGAAGGGTTTTATTTTGAACATAAGCTAAACTATTTGAAACAGAATAAGAGCATTCTTTGTACCTAAGAAGTCAATGTCATAATAAAATGGTAGCTTGCCTTGTCTCATGCTGGTTATTTCTTCGTTCTTTGTTTTAATATTAATAATTCAGTCTTCACACAGTACAAAGAGCTGTGTTAATGTGGCATTGCTTGCAGGTTAATATTTCATGTATGAATTGTAAAATGCCTATGCCTGTGATGGAGACAAACCTAATATAAAAATCATATGAATTTTAAATAACAAAGTTAGTAGAAAAGGAGACAATTATTTAGGACAATTAAAAAAATATGCCCTCCAAAATAAAGGGTTATGGTTTCTTTTTGCCAGAAGCTTCTGATTATAAATATTATTATTAGAGCTGTGAGTTACAAATGTTGCTGTGTTATAAGTTACCATAGTATAGTTAAATTTATTATTGCTCTGTTTATAATCATTTTAACTGTATTCTGCTTAGTATTACATGAGGAAATACTAAAGATTTTTAGAGAATATAATATGCTCTGTTTAAGGGCATTTTTTAATGGAGACTTTAAAGATATATGCATATTTTTAAATCTAGAAACTAAGGGTGCTGCACCGTTTGAGCATCTGATATCCTTAAGGTCACTGAGGAGATCAACCTCTTTCTGAAAAACAAAACCAACCTCTTCAAGATGCTTCAAGTTTCTTCTTTAAAACTGAAGACACCCAGCTTAGTCATTTTTGAAATTTAGATCACCCTGGGCAGCTTTCCTAGTTAGCAATTCATTTCTGGGTATTTTAAACAGAACTCATTCTAATATCAGCTATCAAACTTCAGCATTCCTTCTTCAAATCTCAGAGCTAAATATTTAACAGATATCAGTGATATAACTTACATAAGGCAAAAAACTCTGATATAGCCTCTTATCCCATCACTATTACATTAGTTCAAGTCAGTCTTTCCAAAGTCTTAATTTCTGGATAATTACATTTGCTTACCTTACATAAGGTAGTGAGGCTTTATTCAAATTTGTAAACAGCTTTGACATCCTCTGGTGGAAGGACTTGGGGAAAGGAACATACATTCTTGGCTAATCTATAACCACAAAGTTACATTCAAATGTTGCTAATGAATATCATTCTTTAGAAAAAAGGGATCTTCCCATAACTCCCCGCAAGTTGCCATTATGCACCATGTTTAGACCATTATTTTACATTTTTAAACAAATATGCCCTATTTCAAATTATTTATTTCTAGCAAGCACCTAGTAAGAAAAGAAGCTTGGTACTAAGGTAAGTGGATTAAGCTTCCTCTGCTATCAGATGTTGAAGCACAGACATGGACAGTTATTGTGGGATAGCTCTGTATTGGAAACTCCCAGCCAATTCTGCCTTATACTTAGCTGTTTATTTACAAGTTACCTTGGCAATGGCAAGTAGGAGTTCTGATTTTTCTTACTGTTGATGACTGATTTATTTCCATGAGTTATATCTATGTATTTGTGAGTAGCTTTCCTTTGCCTTTCATTTTGTGCAATCGCTCTTGATATCAGAGGGCCAGGCATCACACCAGTGCAAATATTATAGGAAATTGGTGAAAGATGAAGCAGCTTGTTGTACACAAACTCCAAGCTTCTCTATGAGTATCAATGGTTATGCACAGAGAATTAGAACATAAGGCTTCCTTTACTGAAAGTGCACTAATAATCATGTGCCATAGTTCCTTGATGTTTTACCAACCCATAGGACATTGTCAGGGCTCTATTCTCTGGCAAGAATGAGTCAACAGAACAGCCTTGAATGATACTGCTGTATTGATAACTATTGAATGACGAGTGATAAAATAAATCTTTTAACATCATTTTAAGTCTTAAGACATGTCTCAAAAGTCAGATTTCTTCCAGAATAAACTCTACAGGAGTTACGAACTTTGGTGTTAACAAGCATAATTTTAGATTTTTTTTTCCTTATTCATTTAAAGGACTTCATTTAAGTCCCTGTTTTATTGTATAGGGGATGTCATATGGTGACAGCTGGTGTCTAAACCAATCTGAAACATTTTTATCCTAAATGATCATGCATAATTGCTAGTGAGGGTGGAATTGTTCTTTACTCAGAATTTTCCCGATCTCCCAGTCTCCCAAATGTACTTTAGGGAAGCACAGTTTGTTATCAAGCAAGTCTTTTTTCTTAGTGGTGGAGAAGACTAACACCATGTGGACCACATTATCTCAAAGGACATAATAAGAGTAATTTATTTCCATCCTTTTTTCTTTGTGTCTTTTTCATAAACATATGCTATACTGTATCTTACTGAACAATTTTTTGTAAGCATATTGATATAATGAAAAATCAATACTTTTGATTTTAGCCAGTAATTTTCTTTTTTTAATGTGAGTGCTTTTTAAAATTTGTTGGAAGTTAATAAATGACATTTGTTTTATACAGAGACAGAAAGAATAATTAATATAATAACAGGGTCATCATGTTAGCTCACAAACCAAGTCATAGCTTGGAGAACAACATTATCAATTCAGACCTTGAATAAATATAAAAACAAGTTATTGCTTTCTGCCTTTTGGAGGAATGGCTCCCAGCTAAGCTTTCTATCTTGCCCCACAGTTTCACTACTTTGTTTTGAAACTCTTTAAAATATTCAATTTAGCAATAATATAATTCTCAATGTATTGTAAGATGGTAATATTTTGGTCTACTACTGCCATTTCTTTAAAGGCATATAATTTCATTTCGGCTGGTCTACATTATAGTAGTAGCTAGTACTTGAAATGAAATATTGATTTGAAAGTTAAATGAGTCTGTAAAGAAATGTTTAATTTTAAATGTTTTTAGGTAACAATGTATTCAAAATTGCCACAATGTGTGTTGCAGGGGAGGGAGGAAGTCTCTGCTTCTTCTGAACTCAGTTGGAAATTGTGCAGTTCAGTGTACCACTGTGTGGCAGTGTTTCAAAATATTACTGTTAGGTGCTCCCCTGCCAGAATTTGCTCACATTCTGTCCTAAAATATCTTAAATCACATGCAGCCATTAAAGGGACAAAGGATAGGGCATATGGTGGTTTATCCTCCAGATACAAGGATTGGAGCTACAGAGGTATCTGAGAAGGAGAATTCCTGTAGTAAAATAATTCCTGAAGGAAAACAGTTTTATTAACTTCCCAGTGAATATCTATGACTCCAACTGCAAAAGGAGTGCTGGATGTTTCTGTAGCAGACTGGTGTAGTACAAGCAAGTAACAATAGTAACAACAATGTAGAAATTTGAAATTTGAATTAGCATTTGAAAATGGTACATTTGACCCTGCTTGGCAGGGAGGTTGGACTAGATAATCTCTAGAGGTCCCTTCCAACCTCAACCATTCTGTGATTTTGTGATTCTGTGAAAATTAGTTTCTATAAGGTGGTAGGGGGGATGGAGCTAGGTTGAATATAAGCCTAAACACATGACCAGTGGTTGACATAAAGACAGAATTGTTGTTGTCATGTCTTCTTTCATTGTCTGCACATGCTTATAACATACTTAAAAGACCAATGATTTTGTTTATTAAAAACTGTGATTTTAAGACTGTAGGTAGTATCTAGTATAGAAGATTTATTTTCCTTTAAATTTCCAGATGACAAATACAAGGAGCTTTTGTTTTAAAAACAATTGGACGTCTATTTTTAGCATCATTACTTTTGGTACATGTTTTCTGAATTGTTGAGGTTGGCAATATATTTATCTGAAACAAATGTCTGATGATTTGCTCACCAAAAATCATCTTAAAAAAAAAAAAAAAAGTCTCATTTAGCTTCATTATATTTCAGTAAGGCATTATGATTATTGTTTGTGCAGAATGAAAGTTTTAAGGGAAGATGAGCACAGTAACAGAGAAGTGACAAAAGTTGGAGGGGTGGAAGGCTGCATGTTTTTTTTCCAGTCTTGTGCAATTTTTTCCTTCACAGTGAGTTCACTTCTTCATCCAAATTTCATGATATATCTCACTTATTCAACAGCTCTACTTGCCACACTTTCGTTCTTTTGGAGACTCTAACAAAGCACAGCACTGAAAAATGTATTTTCCATTGCTTTCCAATGATATCAAAGGAGTATTTATGTAATACATTGATCTTCATGTGCGTTGTGTTGACAATAAGGTATATGAACACAATATCTTAATTGTGGGTAGAAAGTAAGAAGCAGAGGAATGGTAGGGATAAGCATACTAATCAATCAACAGGTAAAAAATAATATGCAAATCATCCTAAAATTTCTGCATAGTTTGCAAAAGTCATGCCTGAACCCCCTCCCCCCAATTTTATTTTCAAGTCTGTCCCAGCTTAGCTTCTGTGTTTTTGTTCCTTTGTGAAAGCTTACCTCTGCTATGTGTTTTACAGTACAAACTGAGAGAAAGAAAAATTACTTCTGTGAATCACAAAAGCCAATGGAATAACTTCACCCCACAGTTCCAGAAGTTCTTAATTTAAGTTATGAATCACTTTGCCACAACCAATAAAGTATGAATCCTAAAATGTCATCCTTTGGGGGTAATTCTGCCTTAAGTTCTGCATTATGTAACTCAGACATTTGAAACAAGTTAAGTGTGTGAACTGCTGATGGTGGCCACTGCACTTAAAACTACTGCTGATTATTCCACCAGTCTAAAGGAAGGAGACTGTTCTACCTTAAAGTAAATTAAACAATTAGCTATTTATATAGTATACAGCTTAGATTATAGTTTTTAAATGGCGTTTGGAGCCAACAATCAATAATATTAACCTCTAATGAGATGATAATTTAAACCACTGTCCTCCTTTTGTCTGAGATAGAGTTAATTTTCTTCCAAGTATCTGGTATGTTTTGGATTTAGGATGAGAATAATGCTGATAACACACTATTTTCGTTGTTGCTGAGCTGTGCTTACACAGAGCCAAGGACTTTTCAGCTTCTCGTACTGCCTTGCCAGCAAGGAGGCTGGGGGTGCACAAGGAGCTGGAAGGGAACAGAACCAGGACAGCTGACCCAAAGTGGCCAAAGGGGTATTCCATACCATTTGGAATCATGCTGAACAGTAAAAATGGGGGCAGTTGCCTGGGGGGTGCTGGTGCTGCTCAGGGACTGGATGGTCTTCAGTTGACTGGTAGTGAGCGATTGCATTGTACATCACTTCTTTTGTATATTCTTCAATAATAATAATAATAATAATAAATAATANATAATTGATTATATAATAATAATAATAATAATAATTATTATTTTCCCTTTGTTTTCTGTCCTGTTAAACTGTCTTAAATCAACCCACAAGTTTTATCTTTTTCCAATTCTCTCCCCCATCCCATTGTGGGGGGAAGTGAGTGAACAGCTGAGTGGTGCTTAGCTGCCTGCCAGGTTAAACGTCAACAACCACACAATGCATTGTATAGTTAGTGAGAAGCAACTAACACAAAAATAAAAATAAAAAAATGAAATGAGGCTGGAAAAGCAGGCAAAGGGCAACTGTTATAAAAGAAATTTTCTTAAAGAAATAGATGCATCACTTAGCATCTCTGTTTACCCTAATGAAGAAGAATCACCTTCATTGTAAATGGATAAATGTTCCTTCTTTTAATTTACTTTAAAAATTTGTGCATTATAAGTGCAGAGACAGCAACAGAAATAAGGCAGGATGTAATTACTGGAGGGCAATAAATATATTAACTGTAAGTCGAACATACTAAAGGTGGCCTGCAAGACTGCATAACTTAGCAGAGAAAAATAAACCATTCTTTGTAATATATTATGTCACTATGGAAAAAAAAAGGTTATAGAACAGAATATATTTAAAATACAGCATCCAGTAGTTGTTCTTAAAAGAATCACAAAATAGACCTGAAACCATTACCATATTCTCTCCTGATATTACTTCATTGACTTAATATGCAGCTAGGCCAGTAGAGAATTTGCTTCTTAAAATTCTTGTAATGTAAGGTGAGAATTAATTCTTGCACTGCTGGTTACCAGACAGATCAATTTTCAGGTTGTATATTCCCTCAGAAAACGTGTCCCTGACGACCAGAAGACAAGTACCAAACACAGCTACATAAACTTAATATATAAAATGCAATTTTGAATTTCTAGGTGTAATAAAATTAAAAGTTGTAGTACAATTATTAGTTGCTTTAATAATATTATATCAAGCTCAAATATAAATCATTTTATCTCTTTCCAGGAGTTTCTCAATTGATTGTGTCTAGTAATTTAAGCATCCCTTGATAAACTTCTATTTGTTTTGTTGTTGCTGGCGGTGTTTTTGTTGTTGTTGTTGTTGTTTTTAGATATGACATTAATATTTTCTCTTTTTTCTTTCTTTCTTTTTTTTTCTTTCTCCAGGAGAGACTTTTTTTTTNNNTTTTTTTTTTTTTTTTTTTAATCACATAACTTAAAGCAGTTAAATTTCTTTTAATTGTCTAGGAGATATTTAGCAAGGTCTGTAAACATCAAAATCCAGGATCTGCAAAAGAATGTTACCTTCTAGCAATTGGCAGACCTGAGGCAGATCGCAATAAAATTAAACCTGAAACCTAGAATTAAGACTTCATGGCAGAATTCAACTGCCATTTAAGGATGCAACACTGAATGCTTTGCTCCAAGAAGATTTCCATCTTTCCTTAAAATCTATGCAGTCCTTGTTTCTTGGTACTATGTCAAGTTATTATATTCAAGTCATGTTTTGTTTTCTGCTTGCAAATAATTTTGATTGGGAAAGATTTCATTATGTGTTTACTTCCAAACTTCTCTAGGGTTCTAGAAAACAGAAAGTCTCTATTTTTATTTATTTATTTATTCCCTGAGGGTAAAAGTGACATTAGAAAGGTGGGGTAGCAGATTTCCTGCTTACAGAAAGTAGAGTGATGGCAAAACATTACTGACAAATTCTGCAAAAAAATATTGGCATAATAATGTATAAAAGGAGTACATGATTTTTTTCACGTTATTTATAGCTTTTATTAGAAAGTCCAATGCTTTAGGATTCACTAAAATAAATATTCAGTCAAGTTGTCTTCTTTGGAGGATAAACAAGTAGCTCTAACTCTTTTAATTAAACTCACCTCAGCTGTTTTGGACTTGTTTTTACTTTTGTTTTGATTTGGTTTTATTTTATTTTTATTTTTTATTTATTTATTTATTTATTTATTTTCACCACTTATGTTAAAAGAGACATTGAGACTTATAACTACTGAATATTCTCTGACTGAAGGGAAATAGTTATACCCCTGAAGTTTTTGTGTTGTTAGTAAAATAGTGCATTCAATTATTGTGTCTACTAAGGATATTCTTTTAAGTCTTATTTTAAGTTCTTTGTATTATTTCTACAGTTTTACTGTCATCGGATAGTTTATTTTCATCACTTAAGGTGTTAAATAACTTTGTTGTATTAACAAAATCAAAGCCTACATTCCAGATATAATATTTTCCAAAATATTTTATTTAAATCTCCACATTTCTCTTCCTAGCTATTTTACTTGTGTATTTTTCACTTACTTAATTCTTAAAAAGAAACACACACACAGAAAGTGCTTTGCAACTGAAAGCCTAAATTAGAGGAAAAACAACACTTGCTTCCCTCTAGTATGTTTACTGTCCAAATGTGTAAAAATGTGCAATTTATTTCCATGACCTCAAGTTTACCAATATTCATGCTGTCATAGCTTAACAGAGTATACAGTAGAGTTAATTGCTTGTAAACATTATATTGATTGTATTAATCACATCTTAATTAAAAAAAAAAATCCTTAGGAATTTTAGATTTGATTCCTTTGTTTTATAGAAAAGATTATTATTTTCTTCTGCATTTCCCAACACATTTTTCAATACGAAGTTTTGCCACTGATTTCATACAAAAGGGTCCCTGTTGTTAGTAAAAGAATGTCATGACTCTAAGATAGCACAAAGAGACACTCAAATTGTTTGAACTTCATGATGAATGTTTAATGTTTCTGTCTGATACATTTCATAGGTATTATTAGTTATAAGTAGAGCTTCTGAGGAAACTTGAACTACTTTTGTTTTAAGTAGGCAAAACAATTGGTCATGCCAAGACTTAATGGCTACGTGAATATATAAATTGCTACCAGATGTGGATATATGAAATATATGTGGATATATGTCTTTGAATATCTTGTCCAATTAACCTAAATAATACTAGTCACAAGGATATTCTGATTTTCAGAACAGAATTTAGCAGTGTTAAACTATGAATTAGAAGAAGATAACATATTTCATTCCTTCCTGTGTTTTTCTGACCTAAATAAATGTCTCTATAACTGTCTTCCTCCCAGTGAATCAATGTAATGATAATTAAAAACACAAAGTAGTGACAGATAAATAGACAGATATTTTAGATCACACTTCTATTTCTTAACAAGAGCTCCCAAAATAAAAGAAAACTGCTTATTTGGAAAGCATATTCATAATTACATTGTTTTTAATTTGTTAGTCACCAAGAGACGAAAATGCAACAAACTATAAAGCAAGAGACATTAGACACTTTGAAAAATCTTGGGAATTATAACAGGACTTCCTGTGGAGTAAAGGCACATAAGTCTAAAAATTCTGAATGAATATGGTTCACTCATTTAGTCCCTGCTCCTGAAATTAGGAGTCCCTGCTCCTGAGATCAGTTACCTGAGATATCTGATGCCAGAAGCACTTACAGATCACACATAATACTTGAGATGTTCATACCCTTAAAAGATGCCATTGAGATCAGTGATATTACCAAAAGTCTATAATAATAACCTACTTTATTGCCAGATGGCCAGAAATTGACAATCTCCCTGCAACGATTTTCTTCCTCTTAATTACCTGGCAACTGGTTGGAATAAGGATGTATATTGAGAGACACTTTTTCTAGAAACCTTACGAGTGCTCAGACAAAGGTGAAAGGCTCTTGAAGGAAACAAACAAACAAACAAACAAACAAAACAGATCCTGGGCTGAAGCGCATCGACTCAAGTTCTAATGGAGTTCTGGATTCTTTTCTAGAAGTCAGCAAGCCTGAAGGTTGGGTTAAAATAATTTATTTAGTATAAAAATTGCACAAGTTTATTTATGTGTATATAGATATATATTGAACAGAAATGAACAGAATATTTAAAAACAGTTTTGTTTGCATTTAATTGACTAAAATAATTAAATTATATTTAATTGACTGTGTAGTTAAGACCGTTAGAGCTATTTTATGCGAGACAGGTGGAGAAGTTTTCTAGAGTAAAATAGTTAGTACTGTGTTCTTGTTCATTCCTGGAAAGATTTGTGTCAAAATATTTGCAATTCTTCTTATTTTGAAGAAATGCCACCAGTTAAAGAACTTACGCTTTACCATGTATCAGCAGGTTTCTTCTCATTCAAGAGTATAATTTCTCCTTGCAGTATCCAGCAATGTTTAACATAGCTGAAAAAGGGAGTTCACAGCTAAGTCACAGAATGTTGCTCTGATGTGATTTTAGGAGTGTTTATGCTACATTTAAGTCACAGAAAATCAAAGCAGTATACCTGTCATGTTTGAGTGCACCCATAAATAGAATTCTGTTCCAGTAGAACTAATTGATATAAATGCTTGCTTGCTAAAAAGCTGGTACAACATGTTCTTAATCACCAAGGGTTAAGTAACTGAAGCATAAGAAATCATATGCAGCATCTGAAAAATATAAACTAAATGTATTTTGCCTCTTATAGGTCTCCTTCAAGAGATGATCACTGAATAAGATGCCACCTAAATGCTCTTAACACCTTTTTTACACTTTTCCTTATCTATTTCGTGTCTCTATAGGTTGGTCACTTGCTTGTAGATCCTGGAGCGAAATTCCCCTTTTGGAGTGAAATTCTCAAACCAAAGCAAACCACGTAAAGTCTGTACACAGTGAGGGTAGACCGTTGTGTCTAAGATCCCTGTCAGCCAGCTCTCTTTTGTTAGATTAACCATTAAGAAACACAAGAGGACATTTTGTTGTCCTGAATTCTGCCTTTTTGCACAGCTCCCTGGTATCCTATCACCCTGCAGGAGGTCTCTATGGCCTAATGAGCAGAAGGATATGTTGTTTCTAAGGTTTAGGAAAATATTGATACACTGATTCCAATGTTCATGTGTTTGGCAGTTAGGGTTTTTCTACTACACAGTGTATGGTAGTAATTGCTCCTTTGGCTCTGTGTAAAAAATAAAAGTTGTCCATAAAAAAAGAAAAAACAACAACATGTATATATAAAAAATAAATAAAATTAAAAACAAAAACAAAAACATAGATACTGCAAAAATAAAGTTTTAAGCTATGAATTCTGACTGGGCCTGATCACCTGGTTGTCCTGTATGTGCTGCATGATGGCACTCAAGATGATCTTCTCCATAACATTTCCTGGTACCAAAGTCAGACTGACAGGCCTGTAGTTACCTGGGTCCTCCTTCTGGCCTTTAAGGCTACAGAAAATAAGTAAATTCTGGAGATATTTGAGCAAACAATCTTTCATAATTTTAAAATGTTATTTTATGGTTTAGTCTTCTCTCATGGCTGCTAGAAACTCCATTTGTATATCCTTACTTTTTTTTTTTTTTTTTTTTTTTTCCTGTGGCTCTGAACAGCTAGATCTCTGAGTCATAATTTCTAAGTTACAAAAGTAGTACAGACTCATGCTTTCCTTTCCAACTCATATTCAAACACATGTAAGTAAATAACTAGATGAGAAACTTGTTATAAAAAATGACTCTGAAATGTTTTTATTTGTGAGGTCTGGAAAAGCATTCATCTTCCATCTAGATGTTAAAGAACAAAAATATAAACAATGGTTATTTTTTAAAGTAAAATCAATAAACCTTGGTATATTTTTCATTCTTTCTTTAGTAACTTCTTACAGACTATGAGGAATAATATTCTCAGCTTCATGCAGTATATGCACACAATCTGAGGAAATGCCAGTTCGTGATCTTCATTGATATCAACCCATTATATCTAAATTTATCATTTTTAATAGCTTTAAAAATATAATTATACGTCTATTGCTAGATATGAAACTTATTAGTGATATAATGAATGAATTCTCTCTTCTATGTATGAATAGAAGATGCAATTTAGAAAAGTAATAAAATATTAACACATTTATATTATTGAGATGTCTATATCAATTTTTAAGTTGCAGAACAAAGCAGTACACTCTGATAACGAAACAAGGAAACTCTTGACGAAGCTACAAATAAATATAGGTAAATCTTAAGCATTTTTAATTGAACACAAACAGAATGTTTAACGTGTACTTTTAATGTTTCACTTTCTTTAGTCTACTTGCAGAGTTTTTCAACAGATTTAGTTGTCTTCCATATTTAGGCAGAAAGAACAGTATAGCTATTGATAATATGGCTACACACCATAGCAGTGTATATTGTTTTATTTAGACAATCAAAATTACTTTCTAGGAAAAAAAAAAAAAAAAAGGAGATTTGAGATGGTTTAATCAGTTGTCATTTCTTCATGAATAGTAGAACAAAGAGAAAACAGTTTTGTTCATGGAAAATATGCAGTATGAATTGCAAGTGAATCTGTTATGATTCATTAGTTAAATTGTCTTTTGAATATGAACGGAAAAGTGAGCTTGGGACATTGCTGCTGCAAAGATTGTTATGAGAATGAATGGCCACAAAAAAGCGAACATTATTTCAGTACTGAAATGTAAGCCTCCTTCAGTCCATTAACTTAGGTGATTCAAATACAAAATGTACTCACCCTTGAAATGTATCTTAGACTCCATTTTATTCCAAAGTATAAGACTGAAAATAGTTGTGGTACCTTGAATACTGAAATAGAAGAGAAATAATGAACAGGCATTATTTTTTTGAGTCTCTGTCAATACTATACATATTCAAAGTTACTCTTATACAATACATACATTATAGAGATACTGCTCAGTGTCGCTTCCTTTCTTTCCCTTCAATGTACACTCAGATGTCCTGCTGAGACATCAGAAGAATCACATGAGCATATGTGAAATACACACAGACACCAGTGACTTTTGCCCACTCTGATCAAACAAACAAAAGTTCCAGATGTGAACCTCGAAAAGAAAAGAAAAGAAAAGAAAAGAAAAGAAAAGAAAAGAAAAAGGAAAAGGAAGAGAAAAAAAGAAAAAGAAAAAGAAAAAGAAAAAGAAAAAGAAAAAGAAAAAGAAAAAGAAAAAGAAAAAGAAAAAGAAAAAGAAAAAAGAAAAAGACAATTCTCTTACTCCAAAAGGCTCACCTCTAATAGTAAACATCACTTACTCTGAGGAGGAATTCCAATTTTCTCTCTCCTCTCCCAAAGATCACACTGCTCATGAGCTAACTATGAGAAAAGAATTTTAAAGTGGGGAATTCTTTAAAGGAATCT
>VXAA01006963.1:0-20522 GCA_013399115.1 Anseranas semipalmata
GTGTGTGTGTGTGCACACGCAGATGTGCGTGGGGGTGCTCCGCACAAACACGCAGCGGCTCCATGATTTTGCTCAGCCCGAAAGGTGTGCGTGCGCCGGGAGCTGCAGCCGTATAAACACGTCCTCGTTTGGATTAAGAACGCGCTGTGCCCTGCAGTAAAGCCCAAGGTCTTATTTACAGGGGTAGTGCCTGATTCAAATCGTACGTGTGCCTTTCTCGGGCCGTGTGGAGCGCGGGTGTATTCAGCCGTTCATTGCCCTCTGCGCTGGCCACATAGCTTGATGCACTTGGATGCGGCGTGTCTCATCCGGTTGGGTTATAACCCGTATACCACTACCCACTGCGATGGTGGAGGCGCAGATCCCAGATGCAGCGTGCGTCCTTCCAGAATCCAGGAAACTGGAAGTAGAAACGGCCGTGGCATGTATATACTTCTGTATTTACATGAGTGTATGCCAAAACTAAACACCCCATGTAAATATTATTCAGAAAAGCATATTACTATTATTATTTTGAATTTATACTTACCTTCCTATGCCTCTTCCCCTCTTTTTTTTTTTTAACCTGCTTTTTCCTCCAAATGAAATTGCAGATCTTCAGATGTTGTAAGAAATGCAATTGCAACCATGATTTTTTTTTTTTTTTAAGTGGCCTGCAAATTTATCTTCTAATATCTGGAATATTTACTTCTTAAGTAGACAATCTGCTATATCACAGCAGGAGTAGGCTTCAGAAGCCTGAAACAGCTATGTTTAGCTGATGCATATCTTCTCTAGGTACAACAAATCCTATTGGGAAGGCTTCGTTGTGGTTATGGGGTGGCTGCCTTTTTTTTTTTTTTTTGTACTTCTTTTAAAATCTGACTTGGTCCTGACACATGACCGAACGTCCTGATCTTGTGTGTGACAGAACTTCCTTTGACTTAAGTAGGTGTTCAGCATGAGTAAGAATTACTGCAGAATTGGAGCTGCTATCTCCATATTGACAAAACCCTCAGTGGTTTCAGTATATCTTAATGTGTTCTGTCAGTAACTGCTCTTTGCATTTTTTTTTTACACACGCTAATAAATTTGTGATATCTCAAAGCACCATTTTCTTAGAAAACTCAGCAGTATGTATAGTTAATTTTTATAATGCAGTTAGACAGAGATCAACTTTGTTAAACTGAGAAAGTATTGAACAGGCCATAAATGCTGCTTAGGTGTCTCTTCATCTCAGCTGGTAGCTGTTGTCTCATGTCACTGTTTTCACATGAAGATTTGTTTTGCCGGTTCATTCTTTTATTAAATAGTGAATTCCTTTTAAGGTCTTAAAATAGCACCCAAAGAGAGTAGTACACAGTAAACTGATTCTTAATAGGATTATTCTTTACTGTATCATAGGCGCTTCACGCTGCCTTCATATAGACTGTAAGGAAACCCAGTAAGAAAACAATTGGTGGTGATAATAGAGGTAGGGAAAGGTTGCCTTGTTGTTTCTTTTCTATGGGATGTGACTTGTACCTTCTTGAGGCGAGCAACTGAAGTAGGCTTACCATGTTAAAATGAATAAGAGAGAATTAATAATAATAATAATAAAAATAAAAAAGGAAATAACACCTTGTTAGCACCTATGCAAACAGTTGGAGAGCCCTGATATTGTAGAAGGCAAACGACATTTCCTGGTGGTGTTAGAACTGTGAAAACAACTTTTTTTTTTTTTTTTTAAATTAAAATTAAATGAAATGAAACCTTATTTGGAAAGGAGATATTTGTAGCATATGGATGTATGCATGCTCCAAATTGGATTAAATTCTCCTCTGCCTGCGTGTGTGTGGTTGTTTTCCTGTTGTTGTTGCTTGCTTTGTTTACTTATTGGTGTGTGTTAAACCCTTTTGATTTGCTGGTGCATGGCAGGAGACGTCTCCTCCTAACCGGAGTTCCGAGCTGGCCGGTGAGGAGCCCGGCTAGGCACCGTTCCCCAACCATGGGGTGCGACCGGGGAGGTTACAACTCCAGCAGCTGCCTGCAGGTTGCTCGTGGCTGCGGGCCGCCGCTTAGGTGGGCTGTCGTGGGCTCCTTTTCTTTTCTTATGCCTAAAAGAATCAAGTATACTGAGAAGTGGGATGTTTCTATAGGTGAGAACTTCATCTCATGCTCGTTTTGCGTTGCTTATTGAATCTTCTGAACTGTGCTTAAACTGGTTTCAATCCAAAATAAAACACGCTTTGGGGAGAATGGCTCAGTAGCCCCTAATGCTTGTAAGGTTTTGGTCTTTTCCCACCTCTTTTATGCAATTGGTGCACAATTATGTTTGACAGTTGGAGTGAAATTTTCAGATCTGGAGCGGTTGTGCAATGAGGGGTATAAAGAAGAAATTCAAGTCTGTGTGTAATGTTAGGATTTCAGAAGCAAATTAACTCTTGGTAATGCTGACAAAATCGTATTCTTTGGCGTTAAAGAGAAAGAGGATCCTGTATGTGTCCCCTCAGCATGCAGTTACAGTTTGAGTAGTACTTTTTTTGATTTATTTTTGTGCTCTGCTTAACGTAGTATGTATGTTGTAATGAAAATTAGACAAATCATCTTTAATCTGTAGATTTTTTTTGATCCCGTAGAGGAGCAATGCTTTCAGTCAGTGGTCTGGTAACTGCAAGTAAGGTAACCTGTACATTCAAATGTTTGCAGGATCAAGGCTCGGCACAACATAGTGTTGCAGCAAATGCTGACTTAGCATATTTACAGATCGAAATTCCTTCCTTTTTTGTTAGAGGTATGATGCAGCCTTCACCCGGACAGAGCTGTTTATAAGTTCTTGTTCTCTTTCAGGACTGACAAAGCTACTCCTTATCTACACCGCTTTTAGCTCCCGAGACTCGCCAGCCAGAGCGTGGGCTTGGTTGCTCTTGTGAAGGTGGGGATACCTGTCCAGGAAAAACTGGACTGAGAGTACTAGCTCATTCCTCACGGGTCACAGAACAGCTGTCTGATGTCAACAGCTTTTGGTCACTACTGACATTAGCAAGATATGAACCCCACTGACCTGGAGGGAAAAGCTGAGTATCGGATTGCTTGACCTCCTCAAAATATTCAGTGTTGCATTACTGCCTTCTAGAAATACTGCTCTAAAGCAGAGCAATCCTAAATAAAAACTTCAAAAGTGAACTGTAATAGTCATATGAAGAAATAAAAGCAGTATTTCTTGGAAATCTTGCTGTTAGCTAGGTACAATGATTGTTTTGATTCTTCTGTGCAGGTCAGACAGTTGTGTGCTTTTGAGTATTTTCTTTTTTTTTCTCCCCTTTGAAGGGAAGTGGAGTTTTAATGGAATCCGTCCATCTCAGCTCTTCAGCGGGCTGCTGCCATGGCTCTTGATGCTTGGTGTTGGCAACCTCTTGTTGTGCGTTGTGTGCTTAGGTGCACGTGGTTATATCAACAATTAACAACACCCGAAACACTGGACACCAGTCTCTGCTATCTCCGAATTTCCAACTGTGTCGTCGTTAACGATCTTCTAATGTTCAGGCTGTCAGTTGTTTGTAATATAATATGAATGTCAGTTCCCAATCGATATGTTAGCCTTCGCTGTTAACTTCAGATTCATGAAAGATAAAACTGGTGTTTATTGCTGTCAATAATGGGAATTAGCCATGAAGTTTAGGGTTTCCATTAGTCCCGGGAGACTTGCATGTACTCTCCAAAGGCTCGTGCATCAGGCTGGTTGGTCTCCAGTGAGCCGGCATAGGTGTGCTGCAGAAGCCTGCCTCTGTCTTTCTGTGAATCAAATGTAATTTTTCCCAGCATGGATGTACCCTGCAAGTGCTGGGCTCTCCTTCTGTGGTTTTTAGGTAGTTCTGTGTGATGACCTGAACGTCAGTAGCATTGGTGAATCTGGTATGCATTATGGTGTAAATCTGAGTATTAGGAAATCTATGGCAAGGACTGGTGATACTTGGACAGTTATAGCTGTCTAATGATAGTAGATGAAACGGTTTTGTGCCCTTCCTCTGAGGGGGCTGAAAGTTCAATATCTGTCTGATCCTCACGAGGGAAAGGAGGGGGTTGCTTTGGAGCTGTTTCTATTGGCTTAGGAACGCTGACTCTGAAATTAATTTATCCTTGTAATACTTAAGAATGCACTCATTTGCTCTGAGGGAGCCTGCATCTGGGTTTAAGGGATGTTCTCAAATGGAGAATCCACCTTGAGCCGTGTGCTCCCCATCTACTTTTACCTTCGTTTGAAGGGATGGGTGGTCCTCCACCTCAGCTTTGCTAACTTTGTTAGCAAAGATCCCCTGGTACCTTCATGAAGGAAGCGTGAGAAGCAGCTGAGAACAGAAAACAAGTGAATGCGCTTGCTTAGTCCTTATCTTATGGTTACTTAGAAGGAAAATGAGGCTGGCTTGTTATTTTCTTGCATGTAACTGCTGTGTTCTTGTATCTCATGGTCAAAACTCAGTTAACACTTGTAAAACCACTGGCTTCTGTCAGTTTGATGCTGCTTAGGTATTGCAGTCTTTGTGTGTTTCTGACACTTTGTAAACCTGGATGTGTGTGACTAATGTACAGCACTTGTTGTAAAGGATTGTGAATGTAAAAATGAGAAATTTGAACAAAAGCAAAGTACAGTGCTTGACAGTTACGCTTGTGTAATTAAGCTGGTGATTTATTTTGATTTGTGAACTCGGTGTACCTCTTACTCATTAAGATAACTTTGTAAATAAGACCTCTAGTGAAACAAGTCTTTTACTGCATAGGCATAAGGAAAAATCATGCATGCACTGAAAGACACCTTTCTTACGCAATTAGTGTTGCACTGCACAGGCGGGAGACTTTTCTCATGCTTTGGACTGATATCAGGTGAGGGGGGGAAACAAGCTACCTTATTTGTGTGTTCAAAACCTTTATGTTTCTGAATTCCCTATTGGCTAAAGCTGTCTTGCGTTAAGGGCTCTTTTTGGCTAAGCCTAGCGAGAGAACTAGTGCTTTTGATACCACTGGTGGTGGTGAGAAACTTGAAAGAGGAGTTCATGCTGGATGTTATCAGCATTTAACTTAAGTGGAAAATATGAGCCAGTTGAGGTAATTTTCCATAGGGGAATGTTGTACAGAGCAGTTGTTTCCTCTCTGCTATCTATTCCAAAATTCAATGGTGTCTACTTCCATTGTATCTATCCCACTTAGGGATGATAGATGCTATATGGTTATGCTTGCTTTTCTGTGCAGGTCATGGCAGGAAGATAAAATGCAAAATATACTTATCTTTGAGTATACGACTTGGTATTCGTTGTTGTTCCATGTCTTCTAGAACTCTCTCAATTCTTCTCGCCTGGTATTTCTTAAGGAAATTTCTGTCAAAAGTTATTTAGGGTAATGTTACAAGCAACAAGCTTATTTATTTATTGTAGCTTGTATGTTCCAAACTCATCCGCTTTCTTCTGTTTCTTCCGTTTTGCTGGGCGGCTCCTACTTAAAGTACAGAGGGAATATAATTTAGATCTGGTACTCCATTAAGTATGAATATTAGCTCATCTAAGGCTTCCCAGTGATGTTGAAGCAGCAGGGTGTGGGGGATAGTTCCTTCTTTATAGCTTTAAAGAATATGGAGAAAAGTACTTCCTTGAGAGTATTTTAAGATACAAAGATACTGTTTTACACTTTTTTTATTTTCTCAAGTATGCCATAAAAGAAGCCACAAGTTTCTGAAGTAAAAGCCACTTCAAATCATCTTTATGAAAAGGTGCCTTCTTGTATTCTTTTATATGTGGTTTCGCGAGTCAAATGCAAGTTGCTATTGCGTATCATTTCTTCAGCTGAATGCTTAAATCATTTCCTGTTCTGATAATCAGTTATTTACCTCGACTTTACCCAGTAAAAGATCATTTTATGGCTTCCCAGTCGATAATGGTGAAATGTATCATCCCAGTTCTGAAAAACATTTTAGCGTACGTGTGGCCTAGTTTGTGTAAGTGTGTGGCTCGTTGAATAATTTGCCACTTGACTTGTGGATGCAAATGTATTAGTGCTGGGGTTGTACCCAGAGTGTGTTCTTCTAGTTATTTAATTGTTGAATGGAGGAAGAGATGGAAGACCCTGTGTGGAGAAACGGGGACGATAGATGCTGTGATGGTAAGTTTTACTTTTAAAGATAAAAATCTGAACTGCTTATTCCTATCCTAGTTACTCCCCCACCAGAAAGCCGATACTGTTGAAATAACACCTCCAGAGTAGTACCTCTTTGACAGTCATTTACATGTGTTTTAAACTGACTATGGTACCTATTTTTATAAGCAAGGTTAGGCATGCTAACGTTGATATGGCAACACTGGTGTATGAGGAGAACATGACTGTCTTATTTAAGATTTAATTACGCTGCCAACACAATTTCTAACTGTTGCCATTTGTATTTGGAGCTGGAGAGGGGAAAGAGTGGAGTGGAAAGGCACCAGAGGTCAAAAATGCTGCTTTTATTTGGAAGTTAATTCCTGGGTGTTTGTGGGTGCGGTGTCCACGTTGCATGTGCTAAAAGCGTAGATGGCATTCTCTCCATTCATAGGGTATTTCATGAAGCTTTTGGAAGCATTTTGCTTGGCAGTTATCTAACACTTAAACCTCTTTCTACTTAGAAACAGAGCTGTGCTGTACTGAATTTCCACTGCAGCTTCCTTTTGTTTTGTCTTTTTTTTTTAAATACTTTCTCCCTCTTAAGTTTCAATATGCTCTTTCTTTTCCTGTTGATATTCCTTTCCTGTATGCCTTCCAACTTTTCTCTCTTCCTATTGCTAAATATGTTGAGCAGCCTAAGTGCTATCTGTTAGCTGTGATTGGGATGCACGTACCTAACGTAAGAGGTTCACTGACTACAGCATATTTCCTTTGATGATGCATCTATAGGCATCTGTAGGTGCCTGGGGAAGCATGTGAGAACAGGGGAAGTATATTATGACTCTTCCTCTGACTTCTGTTGTAATTCTGCAGCCAGCTGCTGACTCTGTGGCTTTCTTTTCAGTGAATAGCTCCACTATCCGTGTGCTGCTCAAGCTCTACCCAGCTTGTCACAGAAGGATGTCTGTATTTTGCAGTTCAGCTGCTGCTTGCAGGTTGCTTAGCAGTAACACTGAAAACTCGCAGCGTGACTCCTAGTTTTAACTCGTGTAACTTGCAGAAAGTTCTGAGAGCTACTGTAGATGATGGTGGTTTTGGTTAATTTGGGAAGAGAGGCAGTATAAGCACTCATGCTTTGGTGTCTGTGCAACCCGACACAGAAGTTAATTAGCAAGGGAAGGTAAGATTTAATGAGGGTGGTAATACTTGCTTGAAAAAAGCTGAAGTTCACCACGGATGAGTGAACTTTAAAGCCTCCACCTTAAAATCTAGACATTAAAGGTATAGAACCTAGTCTGCATAGAGATTATGCAAAGTCTCTGGGGCAAAGTAAGACGAGGAAACTCTTCTACAAATATGGTTGCATTAAATCTTAGCAATAGTAATAGCTATTTTTCCGTCTTTCAGATAAGCATATATGGGTTAATAAAATAATTGAAGCCTACATTTTGGGGTACTCCAAATTGAGAAGTTCTGTAATAGGATAAAACACATACTGGTGGAAACAGGTACTGGTATAAAAATGCTACTATTCTACACCCTGTTCTTCTTCTCCATGCAGTCCTTCAGCTGCATGCAGCTTAGGAGTTTTGGTGCACCATATTCTTGTTGGCCAAAATACTTTTCCTTGAGTTATCCTAACTCTTCTACAATGTAGAGCTGATGGACTGGAGGAAAAAAAAAGGCAACAGATTTAACTAGAGAATTAATTTAAAATCCTAAAGCAAAGTCACCTGTTCGTGGTGGTGAAGCTCTCACCAACAAAATCAGTATAACTAACCTCCTGCGGAGCAAACAGTGCTACAATGTTGGCTCTAATGCTTGCCAATTATACAAAAATATCAAGCATGCACAGCGTTGCCCCAAGAAAGGAAGTGCACTTTGACCTTGTGATTGGAATGGTGAAAATAGCATGTGTTAATAATGGGTTATGCAGATGCGATGTTGCAGACAGTCTTTAACACTCTGGGCATTGTTCAATAGACTTAATTAATAGAATCCCAACTACAGTTTTTTGGCCTAATTTAGTGTGACTAGGGCTTAATTTAATTTAAGCGTTTGTGAGTGTCCTTGTAAAGGTAGGTTATACAATTTTTTTTTTCTTGCTGATAGTGACAGCCAAGTTATTATGTGGCCAGATAAAGCAAAGTTCCTGAGTTGTTTGTGTTTTGGAATACACATCATTTGGAAAGAAATCCTTAGTGGTCTAGATAAATGGCTCAATAGGAGAAAAAGGGGCTCAACTCATTGTCTACTTCTTGGTTTTCTTGTTCTTGAGCTTTTTATCTTTCTTTGCTGTGGCTGTATGTTACTTTTCATGAAATCCCAGATCAGTTCCTATGAAGATGGGTGTACGCTGTGTATGTTTGTGTGGTGGTCTTCCTGAAGTGCTTGGAATTCTTCTGGAATTATTTCTGACTTGGAAAACCTGGTAAAATGAATGCTAGTTTTCTCAATAAATCAGTGATTTTATTAGTAATGAGAAAAAAAGTAGTGCAGGAGCTTGTGATGTGTTTCTGGTCTATAATTCTATATGGGTGATTTTGGAGGGGAAAGCACATGGCTAGAGAGAAACACATGCTGATGTATTTTCTCTAGAAGTTGCATGAAATTGCTTGAAATAGTATATGCCAGGTTCTGCAGAGATTTTCTGTGGGCATACATACTTTCCCCTACCTTTTTCTCCATCTGTCAAGGAGCAGTGCTCCAGTAGAGAGAGATGTCTCTAAGAATTCTTTCTTCATCTATCTGTATGTTTTCTCTACTTTCACCTTTTCTTTGCATGTGTGTTTGAATCCTTATGGAAAATCTGATTTGGTTCACATATACAGTTAACAAAACAATTAAAAGCTTCTAGGTGGGGAAACCCACCCTCTTGTTGGCCTTGGAGAGAAGATGTTTCATCATCCACTTTGGACTTGAGATGTTGTTCTACTCAGCATGCTTTTTAGCAACAAATTTGGAATTTCTTGGCTGATTTCTGCTTTTATTACTGCATAGAACAATTTTAATAATTAAATACCTTTCATTTACCGTAGTTTTTTAAGGAGTTTAAAATAATGGACAATTTGAATGCAGAGCCATTCAAACAAAAATCCCTTCCTACCCCCCCCCTCCCAAAACAACCCCCAAACAAAACTAGAACATCAAACACAGCAATTTAAATAATTTTTCTAGTCTTTTTTCCATGATGTTTGCCAAGTTTCAGTTTGATGTAGATTACAATGGTCATACTGTGTTACAATCTTTGAAAAAGTGCAACTGGTCATTAGCTACAATGACACGAACAGCTGTAGTATTTTATGATAACAGCTGGGAACAATCTAGTTCTCTTCAATAACTTTTTTTATTGTTCCTTTCATGCCATTTTAAAATGAGAAAGCAAGATTATTGTATTTGTTCCCTACTTTACACCAGGGATTTCTTTGTAGGCAATGGTGGCAATTAGGTATCAAAATATCGCATTGCTGTTTGTGACTTGGAATGTTTCCCTTTGCAGGACCTGTTTCATAACCCACAGAAATCTGCAGGAGTTGGAATCTTTTCATTAACTTGAGTAAACTGTGAATCAAGTAGTCATCCTGTGACTTACAGTTTTGGTCTCCCTTTTCAGTGCCCGATTTCTGTCCATTTTAAACTGCTTCGTTACATCCGACCTTATGTGGCTTAGGCAGGACAGCATCATCTCTTATTTTCACACTGAGCGAAGTGCACTCCTACTTTGCAATGCTGTCATCTAGCAAGTGGAAAAGTGAGTTGTCTGTTTGTGTGGCTGTTTATCTCGAGCAGTAGTTTGTTTTGTTGCTGTGTCTTCAGAAATTGTCTAAAATGTTTTCCATACATGTATGTGCGTTTGTTTTTTATCACTGAAAAAACACATAGGAGCCCTTCTTATATATGAAGGTTTTTTTTGCCTGTGTGCTGCTCACTTAAAAAATGATTTTTCTTTAGTAGTGAATACATCTGGGTTGCCTTAAATAAAAGGTAGTCTGCTTTGTTTAACTCGTTTTCTGGTGTAATAGAGTAAGTCTTAGTATTAAAATCACACCAGTAGTACTGAAGATGTACATAGCAGATGTGTGTTAGAGTGTTGTTTTCTTCTTCGAGAGACCTGCAGTTCTGCGTCGCACAAAAATAAGCACACTGGGCTGGGGGAAGAGGGAAGCAAGGTGGTGGTGGCTGGCGCGAAGAGCTGCGTGCTGGTGCTTGCACGGCCAAGGAAGGAGGCCAACGGCGTAATAAGGTGTGTTGGACATACAGCTGGGGAGGTGTGGAAGCAGAAATGGAGAGCACAGTGGGCGAGGGCAGTAGAGCGTTACTTAGGGAATCCTAGCTTGTTTAGAAATCGAAAGCACAGAGCTGTTTTAGGAGTGCTTTGCCTAATGAGTTATTTTGGCTCAGGTGAGTATCTTGGATTTTTAGAGCTGTTTGTGTGCAGCAGGGTGGGAAGTTATGCAGTAGCCACAGGGGAGCTTGACTTTATCAACAAGCGGAGAACTGGCAAAGGCAGTTGGTGAAACTTCTAGTTACTTGCATAGTTTGTGTGCAGAGCCCTAAATTAGGGTTAGGTTGTCTGTGAATGATCTTTGTGTTTTTTTTCCTCTTAAGAAAAGTTTCCTGAGATAGTGTTTACAGATTTTGTTCCAACTTTTAAGCTGTTTGTCCATACATTATCAATAATAAAGAGAGGAAAGTGACTTTAAGATGCTCTGTTTTGAGCATAGTAGATGAGGTTACTTTTGGTAGAGGAGAAGGAACAGTGAACTACAATAAACTTTTTTTGTTACAAATGGGGATGAGTCTGCGTTCATTTCAGTTGGGGGGTAGCTTTAGCTTCTGGGCGGTCTTCTACCATAGCAGGTGTGAATGTGTGGTGGTTTTTGGTCATTTAACCTTCTGTTTACCACTCCGCTAGAGTAATAACATATCCTTAATTTTTATGAATGATGTATCAAAGTCCCTTTCTCAGTCACTTGCAGCTATAACGGATGAGCTCTGACAACTTCAGAGTCACAGGACGGTTGAGGTTGGAGAGACCGGTCATCCGGTCCAAGCCCCTGCTGAAGCATGTAGCCCCACTTGCCCAGGGCCGTGTCCAGGTGGCTTTTGAATATCTCAAAGCAGGGAGACTCCAGAACCTCTCTGGGAAACCTGTGCCAGTGCTTGGTCACCCTCACAGTAAAGGTGCTTCCTGATGTTGAGATGGACCATCCTCTGATTCAGTTTGTGCCTATTACCTCTTGTCCCGTTACTGGGCACCACTGAAAAGAGCCTGGCTCCGTCTTTGCATCTTCCCTTCAGATATTTGTACACATGGGTAAGAATCCCCTCCTTTTCTCTGGGCTACGGTCCCAGGTCTATCAGCCTTTTCTGGGTTGAGAAATGTTCCAGTCCCTTAGTCATCTCAGTGCCCCTTCCCTTGTTGGGCTCTCTCCAGTTGCTCCTTCTCCCTCGTGCTGGGGAGCCCGGAACTGGGCACACTGCAGCAGGACTGGGCTATTTGACTCACCATTTGATTTTGAAATGTCAAAGCAGGCAGTTTCTGTGTGAAATTTACTTGTAAATAAAAGTGAGTTTATACATACAAAGACTTGCGCATTAGGGAATAGCATGTCCTTATAATTTCTAACAAGATACTGGTGCTTCTCTAGAGCTCTGAATCTCAGGTGGCACCTATCTCACATGTAAACAGTATCTGTTTACCACAAGAAGATATCACAAGATGAGGGATATCACCCTGGGTAACAAAAGTCTTAACTGTGTGTAACTTTTTGTACAAAATGTGAACTTCACACCTTGTTTCCTATGTTCACAGACAATACTTCACTGTAGGATATTGTTTGTTTAACCTAGGCTAATCTTAGAAGTACTGCCAGTCAGAAAGTTACTCAGCAGATATCTTTTTGGTTATAATCCAGTTGCTATGGTTTCTGAATATGTATTAGACTTTTTTTTTTCCCTTGGCTTTGTGGGAATTGAAGTAGATGGAGATTTTATTGGTAATCTTGGAGAATTTGCCAGCGGCCTACTGGGCTGCATTAGGAGGAATGTTGCCAGCAGGTCAAGGAGGGTGATCCTTCCCCTCTGCTCAGCACTGTGAGGCCTCACCTGGAGTGCTGGGTCCTGTTCTGGGCTCCCCGGTATGAGACAGACATGGACATGCTGGAGAGACCAACGAAGGGCCACAAAGATGACTGGAGCATCTCTCATATGAAGAGAGACTGAGAACTGGGACTGTCCAGCCTGGAGAAGGGAAAGCTGAGGGGGATCTCATCAATGCCTGTAAGTACCTGGGGGACAAAACGAAGAAGGGGATCCAGGCTCTTCTCAGTAGTGCCCAGTGACAGGACAAGAGGTAATGGGCACATCGCAAATGAGAAAATCCAATCTAAACCCACAAAAACATTTGTGTATTGTTGAGAGGGTTGTCAAACATAGAAGCAGGTTGCCTGGAGAGGTTGTAGAGTCTCCATCCTTGGAGATCTCCAAAAGCCATCTGGACGTGATCCTGAGCAGCCTGCTCCAGGTGCCTCTGCTTGATCAGGGGCTTGGACCAGATGGCCTCCAGAGGTCCCTTCTGACCTAAATGATTCTGTGATCATCTTTTACTGACCTCTTTTAACTGGATAATTGAAGCACTGTATATCAATACACAGGCCTTTTGACCAAACATGAAATACAGAAGTCATTCTTCCTTTAAAAATGAATGGCTGTGTCCGATAATGAGATATTCTACAAGAAGAATGCTTTGTGTGATCATGAGGATCTACCATAAATATACTTATCTTGAAATAGCACCAACATATGCATTGGGAAATCATATATATTTTATTTTTATAGGTATAGAATTTGACACATCCATACATAGATGGTAGTGTTGTTGGCAAAATATTTGCATAGATCACTCTTGATGAGTTTCAGAACTTCCTGAGCATTTATAGCTCCAGAGTTTGGTATAACTTGAAAACAGGGTCAGAAAGTACGCCCACTATAGTTTGCTTTGGGCAACTCTAAGAAAAATGGAAAAAGCCTTTATATGAGTTTTTCATAGTCATTAGCAAGGCTTCTGACATGGTCATCAAAAAGGTCCATTTTCTAGTTACTGGAAATTATCTTTTACTAGTCCTTGGTTCATCTGATGTTTTCATAGTGGCATGAAGATTAAAACTGAGATTGATGTCAATCAGTTAAAAAGCTTTGAAATTTGTAGTAATAAGGGCTTTGTCTTTCAGCTCTGAAGTTCTCTCATTGCTGCTTTCTCATGTTTTTTTATTTTGCTGTGAATGTACACCTTGCCCTGCAAGACTTGTTAGGAAACACCTGAATATTGCATGTGTAAAGGTAAAATCAAACCTGTGATAAGCAAAGTTATTGGTACTACCCCACTAGAAGTTCTAAGCAAGTTCTCTAGGTGGAATCACCTTCACGGATAATTTATCTGGATAATGGACTTTTTTTTTTTTGTAGTGAAAATACAACTTCCTTGCACTGCTCAGTTGACTAGATATATTGGAAGAAAATGATAGGCATCCAGATATTGTAATTTGAAGTGTGAATTGCCTCAGTGCTCATATAGATCATACTGTATAATAAGACCTGGGACAACATGCATCCCTATGAAAAAAGTTTAAATGTCTTTGCAACATACTGAACAACAACTAGCAAAGGACTTGCTGGTTCAGCTAATGAGTCTTTGGCCTAACTATATGTTATTAGAAAAATGTATGTCAGAAGATGCATTGTTATGAGGAACTTCCGGTCCCCAAAAGGGAAGTGGGGTGTTAAGAGTTGCCTTAAGGGTACTTACCAAACAAAACAAAAAGACAACAAGTTGAACATAAATACTGCAACCTGGAAGGATCTTCCTGGCAACCGAACACGCAAAAAGAGCTGAAGAGGTGCTTTGAATAGATGGAAATGAAGAGCAAAACAAAAAGCTCAACAACCTGCAGGTGCTGTTAATAGCATATATGCTTTTACCTTAAGCATGGATGGATATTCCAGAAGTTTCTCTTCTAGCAATGCTGCAGGGCATTTCTTCCTAAATTGCTTTGATGGTTATGCCCGCCTCTTTTGTTGAGGTAAAGGCCATGCCAAGAGAAGGCTTTTTAGCAAAGTGGGCACCTGTCATAGTCACAAATATTTCACCAGAGGAAATTGTTTCCATGGATTATAATAATGAAAAACTTCTCAAGAGTGACTATGGAAGAGAAATTATCATACAGCTGTTAAAATATGTATTTATGAGGGGGAAGACATGACGCTGGCATTTGTTGAGAATCTGCTGTATCCCGATGCTGTGATATATTGGGCAAGATTAAAAGCTGACTTGAATTTGTGCCATTCTTTATCTGAAACTGTGAAACAAGCTCCTTCAGATAAATAATTTTGTCAGCAAGTATTAAAAGTTCACCAGGGTTTTGTAGGGCTTCTAAAATTTTTGCCTGAAATCTTAATATAACAAACTTGTGCAAAGCTAAACCCTGTTTTCATCGTGATTCCCCAAAATAAAGGGCTGTGTGAGGGCAGTGGATTCTTCCTGTGCCTTGATACAAGGCCAGAATTTTAACTGCCTCCCTAAAGGTTTAGCAGAAAAAAAAAACTGGCTTCAAAGATGCAAGGTTGTCTTCAAAGAAAATATTTGGTGGCAGTAATAACACTTCTAATGTGCACAGCAGCTGAGTGAACTTGAAAAGTCAGTGAGATCAGATGGCATGTCTAGCCAGGCAGTGCTACAAAATCCTTTCACAACTGTATTTTAGCTACAGAATGAATCGCCTTAGCCTGAGTTTGTTAATCTAGTATCATGGATTATTTTGGTGAAAACCATTCCTTTCAAGGTGTTCCCCTTCCCTCCCAAGCATCAGTCTTTTAGAAAAGCTGCTTTTTTGGGAGGGGGTGGGGGCATAATGGTGCATTTCTAAACAGTAGCCTATAAACATGGGAATAATATGTGACAACCATTTCATTGCAGGAGTCCTTGTTGAAAGAAGTGCATTTTTGCACCTTCTGGACATGCAAAATTGTGTTTGTTGGTGAGCATCTGCCAAGATTTGTCAGACTTATTTACTGAAGGATGAGTCTTCTGGAAGTTTCAGTAGACTAGGGATCTAGGGAAGAGCAGGCTGGATTAGTTCTGAAACTTTCAGTGCTGTAGGAGGCTGGGAAAGAGCAGGCTGAATTTATTGCTGGCGCAGTATTCGGCAGCGGTCAGAAAGGATACTGCTCAGAGCGAGGGAACAACACAAGTGCAGTTTGAATTACCTTCCCTTTTCTTCATCAGCCCTTGTCGCAAGGTTATCCTTATGCCTTCTGTCTGCTAGTGCTAATAACAATGTAAATGTCCTCTACACACCTAGGAGACTGCTTTTGCATATTTTGAGTTAAAAAAGAAGAAAATTACTTTTGTACTAGCTCACCCTCCAACACTGTAGTTTGGAACTGTGCTGTTTAGAGTGAACTTTATGTGCAAGTAGTTCAAAGGAGAAATCTTCTCATTTGATGTAACTTTTGCTAGTGAGGAGTGCTGAGTATGATAAATGGACTGAAGAGTAGGGTTATTTATTTATGTGTGTACATCTGTTGCGTTGTAGAGGTCTATTGAGTGGCTGGTTTCTCTTGAAAGATACCAGAAGAAAACAGGTCCACATAGGTTATGTGTTTGTACATGGCAGTACTGTAGTAGAGTACAAAGCTGTTACTGATATCAGCAGGTGTTTCAGACCTTTACTTCAGAACTGGAAATAGGAACAGTTTGGATGTTTGCTATTGAGCAGTAAATACCAGCATGTTACTGGTTTGTTTCTGATAGAACAGCATCCTCGGTCTGTGCATGTATGTGCAATTCTAATTTACTGGTGTTGAAGCAAGAGGAGGCAGGACTCTAACCAGAACCAAAACAGTGTGTAAGGGAGAGGTAAGTGTTAAGCTTTCTACTTGGTAACCCACCAGTTCTCTTTTCAGCCTTTGACTTCCAGTTTAGATGGGGAAATAACGTGGGTAGTTGTGCAGCCAGGTAGGTCTTGCAGAAGCTATTGCATTAATGCTTTGTGCTGTATACTGGCTAGATTTTGACCTTAACACTTTAAAAAACCTTTTGCCTTTTTCACCTCAGAAAAGACTCGGGTCTCAGGCTGCTAAATCCTACTGAAAATGAATGATTTTTTTCATGAGTTAACCCAATTGAATGCCTGATTCCTTTTAAAACAACAACAGAAAACTTAGAAAAATGTATACAGCTGTACAGGATCTTTTTTTCTTTGTATGCAAATTTGGACTTCATGAAAAAAGAGGATGTTTTCTTGCTTTGGTGACCTAGCTGATATAAAGCCTATGTTAATGTGGCCTGTCTAATGTCATATCCTTCTTCTCTGCTAAGAAAACTGATGACTGGAATGGATGTTGTCAACTTCTGTAATCAGGGTACTTGAAATATTTACAATACTGTGATTACTGTAAAACTTCTTACATATACACACACTGTGGCATTCTTAAATGTTTCTGCCTTTCAAGTCTACTTCCTGGTTTGTCTCATACAGGAGTTTTTTTGTTTTTAACCAAAGGTGTTTGGCAAAATGAATAAAATACAAACTCCTTGACCTCCTGTCTGACGTTTGCCATGTAGACACTTATAAAATTTCCTACTAAAATAAGTAGGAGGAAGGAGCAACTGTGCAAAGTCTGAAGCTTTTTCACAGGCCCCAAACCCCCTCAAGTGTCTACTGAAGCTGCCAAATTCTGTACCTGGGAGTTCTCTGTCAAGAGGCTCAAAGCTTTTCGTCGATCCAGCGAATGGAATCCAGCAGCTGGGGGTAAATCTTTGCTGGAGAGGGCCCTGTGCTTGGAAGGCCACCTCAAGTGGCTAGGGCCAACCTATGAGTAACTGCCCACCGGCGTTACTTCCAGTAGATGCAGGATGCAGAGCAATTTCAGTGCAAGACTTGGCAGTCTGATACGTCTCCTTTCTATTGTGTTTGAGCTGTGAACAGTTGGTGCCATACTTGATTGAAAAAGCTTTGTTCACGGAAGCAACTTAAACTTCTTGTTTCAGACCCTGACAGTGAGTCCAACGGGAAGTAATAACATAGCCCAAAACTATTACAGCTGTAATCTTTCTTGCCTGCAGGGCAAAGTTCACAGAAAACCTTCTAAAACCTGGCTACAAACTCATTTAATTGAATCTCATATTTTAAACTGGGCATATCTTGGACTGAGTCCAGGGCGTGAAACTGGAGAGGATTTGGTGGCAGTAATAGATGATGTTCTCCTGTAACTGGATTGTCAGGCATCTGTTTTCTGCCTAGGAGGAGGCAGTGTGAAAGAATGTGCCCACCCAGCGACAGGCAAAAGAAACTTCACTTCTGGATTGCTCCTTGCTGGGAATCTTGTAGACATTGCTGGAGCCTAGAGCTCTAAAATGAGGCTTTTGTAAGTGGTTTTAGTCCTGTGGCACAAGAGAAGGACCCATAGCAAGAGGATATGGATTTTGCTTTTTTTGCTAGGCTGAAATTGTGGAGCAAAGTCCCTATTTTTCCACTGGAATTAAGGGTGGTCCTAGACCTTATGCTCTGCACATGTGTATAAGATGCATTTGTCTTTGACTTTCCCTCCTCTCATGTAATCTAGCAATTTTCTTTTTAAAATATAGGTGCTTTGATGTAACTCCTACCAAAATGAAGCACTCTTTTTGCTTGCCACGCTCCCTGTGGAAAGGCTAGGAGTTTAGACATCAGTTTGCAGATGCCGATTGTTTAATTCAGCTCAGGTTTTATGGCAAGAAGGATGCTGCAAGAAGAGTGAAGAGAAAACAAATGTATATAGAAACAAGTCACGCCTGGATATACGGTGATCTAACTTCTGTCTTCCTTCAGAGCTCAGAGATTCTCTGTTCGTGTCTGCCTTAGTCACCTGACGTGCACTGCCTGGCTATGGAGTCAGTCTTCCCTAACAGTTTTTCACCTCTGTCTGAGAATTTTCCATTTTTCAGTTTTTTTTTTTTTTTTTAACAGTCTAGTCCCTTCCCCCAAACATCTCTTGTTGGTGATATACATAAACTACTTCAAGGTTTTCTTCAAGAATAGTGGAAGCAAGCCCACTGGTCCTCCCAGGAGGAAAGCTCAGTGAGGTCAGTCATATGCCTTTAGCTTCTCTTTTGGTTTTGTTCCTTCCTATGCTTTGTAAAACAGCCAGGAAGATTTCTCATAAATCACTTGTAATTTCCTCTTGCGCAGAATACAATCCAATATGGACTCTTATTTTTTCTTACAATAAATCTACCAGAAACTGTTCTTATGTTTAAAAAAAAAAAAAAAAAAAAGCCAGGTGTTACAAACATATCTTATGTATAACTTTACTCGGATCATTTCATTATTAGTCTTTTGGTTGCTTGATCCTCATGTAGTTAAGTTATGGACTCATGGAATATGTAACTAGGATTTACCTTACCTGTATAGCTATTTGTTGTTTTAATCTGTTTGAAAAAATATGTCATAAATTCAAAATACATATTTAAATAACTGTTGCAAGCATCTTTCTTTGTATCTGTCTATGGAGTGTTATTCAGGTTTTCAGATGTTTGAGGGTGTTACTGAGGGCACCATGAGATCAGCGGAAGTGCTGCAGGGAGGGATAACCTTCAGAAAGGGGGAAGAGTGGAAAGAAGGGGCAATGCAATATTTGTGTTGTCTGCCAATTTATTTTCTTTCAGTTTTCATTTTAAGCCTGGCAGGAAGGGGGAAAGTTGTATTTTTCTGTTTCTAGCTGCTCTATTACATGTTGGCATCCTCCTTCTGTTCTCAATGCAAGTTACTGAAAGGAGAAGTGGATCGGGTGGCCTCAGCGGGATCGTGTGCCAAGATCCACAGCAAATTTTCTCTCTGAAAATGTGCTGTTAGTTACTGGAGTTTGTTGCGTGACATTGCACATCAAAGTAAATGACAATATAAATTGTGTTTTGCTGTGCTGGTACTCTTGGTAATATACAGGCTGTTTTTCTTTTTCTTTTTTCTTTTTTTTTTTTTTTTTTTTTCCCATCTCTTTGCCTTCTTTGAGACACAGAAGAAATTCTTACCTCTCTGAGTCCACATGTGCTCAGTGGCTTTCCCGTGGTCTTGCAGGAAACCAGCAGCATCTTGGTCTCCTGAGTTGCAGCCCAGTGCCCCAGTCTGTTGCACCAACGCTGCTCAAAGTAGTGCCATCTGGTGCTACCTGTGTGACAGAACTTGGTCTGGCACGTGCCTGCTTTGCCTCTTGCTTACGTTGAAGCGTGTGTTTTATCCTCTAGGTGCATAACCCTTCTGTCCCCAGTCGGGAGTCCAAACAGAGGCAAGGATTAATCTTTAAATGAGAATCTGAATCATAACTGTGAGGCCTGGACATAAAATACATTCAAGTGTCCTTGTGTTTTCAGTAGCAAATCTTTTTTTCCAGAATGGTCACAGTTTTTCCTATTTTCTTTAACTGGAATATTTTCTCTCTTTTTTTTTATAACTTTACTTGAAATGTTGGGATGGAAAGTAGTTGAGCCGCTCAGCACAATATTTGAAGATTTACAGTGTATTTAGGAGTCCATTGCTTTTTTTTTTCACAGCAGCTTTTGTTTTTGATGCCTCTCTGCAATCTAACTTGCTCAAAATCCAGTCTGTCTGGCACTGAGAAGTAGATGTGAATGGGCAGAATGTCTCCTTCAGACAGTGGCTCGGGTGTGCAGTCACTTAACTCCCTGGAGGCTTTGCTGTGTCTTAAAACTGTGTGCATCCCTGTTATTTCCTCAGACCTTGAGTGTGTTCCTAGGCACTCAGCCAAACATGGAGTATCACAACCCTTGAAAACTGGTTGGATCCCAGGAGAGTTTGCAGTCTTTTGTAGGTATTTTGTTTTTATATAACAGTGACTAATAACAGCAAATGCTGTCTGAAAAGGCACTTAAAATTTGAGAATGTTTAGAATGTTTTTATTTTTTATTTTTCCTCTAATATATGCTTTCCTAAGGCAAAATGATTATTCTGTAGAATCTGAATCTCTTGTGGTGGCTTTTCTCCCCCAGGAAAATCTACATGAAATTCATAGAAGACCTGTGCATAGAGGTTATATTGTTCTCTCCTTCTCTACGGGAGAAGGTATTGTTATGATTTGAAAGCGTAATCAGTTTGCAGCATTAAGGAGGACAACTAATAAATATTTTTTTTATGTTTTCCCTGGGGGGTGGTGAAAACAATTAAAAAAACAGTTTTGCAATTCAAGCAGAAGTTGAAATTGCCATTTGTGATAGTATGTGACTTCTGAAAAGAAGGACGATGAAGATTCGTTGGGTCTGTCTGCAGAACAGATCACTCCGTGGGTTGGAGGTGCTGGCTTAGAGGAGGAGCATCACTGTCCAGAGAAGAAACCCAGTCGTGTTTTATCTTTCCTTCCACTTTGTCTCTTGCTTTTTTTTTTTT